>JANHFJ010003732.1:56470-67656 GCA_032468195.1 Cerberus rynchops
GGTAGGCAATATTTTGTACTTGGCCTAAGCATTAATTATATTCACAATTCCTGCTTGAACAGAGGAATTATAATATCACATATGTATGTATTGTATATACATACATACATACATACATACATACATACATACATACATACATACATACATGCATGCATGGCATTCAGACTAGTACCAGATGCAAAAATGTCCAGATATGTGTGGGAGCCCCTACCATGCACTTCAAGATAGCAGGTAAGATTTGGGGGATATAGAATGAATTGTTTAAACTTTGCTCATGTGATCATTCATTGCCTGAGATATTTCCAGGTTTTATATGTATTTTGTGCATGCACAAAAGGAGGAAAAACCAGACTGATTCTATAACCTACATTGGTTATTTAGAATGCTTGCCCTCAGAACTATATGCAGTTTAAGACTAAGCTCTTACATTGAACACCATGAATTCTGTTAAGTTTGGAAATGACTAAACTCTGGTTAAAACAGGGTCTGCCTAGTCTGTCTATGTAAACATAAACATAACATGTAAAAAATTGCAACAATTAGAATGTCTAATAAAATTTCATTGAAAATCATTGTTTTTAATGAAAAATTTATTGCAGTGATTTTCAGTAACATATTTTTTCCTATATATTTTGATATTGATGCACTATACCTTGACTCATCAGGTGATACCTACAAAGATGAGCAACATTGTGTGCATCTGCTGAGTCTGATACTTTGCTTCTTATTACTTCTGGGCCATGTGTCAGTCTCTGTTAAGATTTTGCTCAAGATAAATAAAAATGGCAGACCTATATGGCTTCACCTGTTGGTTAAACATATGTTTTATTCCGGTCAATATGATAAGTTAGTAAAATGAGATTCTTAATGGCTTCAGGGTATTTAAATTAAAATTATATTATGAACATTATTATATGGTATTTGTACTGTTATTACTACATCTATATTATTATGGACAAAGCAACAGAGCCCTTTCAATCATTTTACAAATCTGGTATAAAATCAGGACTCTTGGCAGAGCAAGCACAGAAGTTGTGTATTAATTGAAGGTTGGATGGCCATCTTTCTGGCGCTAAGACCAGTTGCTGTGGATGGTAGATGTGGTTTACCATTGGCACTGGGTAGAGCTAGTGTTCCATTGTCTAACTTTTGATTGGTAGATTAACAGGAATGTGACTAGGATATGAAGGAGTGGGCATGGAGAGCATAATCTAAACCATGCTTTAGTTAGTTTCTCAAACCATTGTTTGATGGAGTAGCAGAAGCACATTGTACTGAGAAAGACAAGTGGGTGAATAAATGATATGGGAAAAGCTTCTTGGAAATTACGGATTCTACATTAACATTCTCCAAAGGTTTCCTAAGTCAACCAATTTCCCATATGCCATGTGATATACAACAGCATGTTAGAAGAAGCATTGTGTGTATAAGTGTGCGTGAGAGAGAGAGAGAGAATCTTACTCTGGCTTTTGTAACAAATATTCTAAAACTTTCACTAGTAAATAAATAATTGGGGTTTTAATTGCAACTTCCTTGTTTATTCAAGCTATATGCTGAACATATATTGAGGGAGATTAGACTGAAAGTGAAGAGGAACTAAAGAGCTTTTTGATGCGGATGAAGGAGGAAGTGCAAAAGTTGGCTTGAAACTCAACATTAAGAAAACTAAGATCATGGCACCCGACCCTCTCAATTCCTGGCAAATAGATGGAGAAGAAATGGAGGTAGTGACAGATTTCATTTTCCTGAGTTCCAAGGTCACTGCAGATGGGGACTACAGTCAAGAAATTAAAAGATGCTTGCTACTGGGGAGGAAAGCCACAGCAAAGCTAGACAGCGTACTAAAAAGTAGAGACATCACCCAGCCAACAAAAGTGTGTATAGTCAAGGCTAGGATTTTCCCAGTTGCAATTTATGGATGTGAAAGTTGGACCATAAGGAAGGCTGAGTGCCAAAGAATTGAGGCCTTTGAACTATGGTGCTGGAGAAGACTTCTGCAAATCTCTTGGACTGCAAGGCGATCAAACCAGTCAGTCCTAGAAGAGATCAACCCCGATTGCTCTTTAGAAGCCAGATCCTGAAGATGAAACTCAAATACTTTGGCTACCTAATGGGAAGGAAGGACTCACTGGAGAAGAGCCTAATGCTGGGAACGATTGAGGGCAAAAGAAGAAGGGGACAGCAGAGAATGAGGTGGCCGGATGGAATCACTGAAGCAGTTGGTGTGAGCTTAAATGGACTCCGGGGAATGGTAGATGACCAGAAGGCCTGGATGAATGTTGTTCATGGGGTCATGATGGGTTGGACACAACTTTGTGACTAACAACAAGACTGGAAGAGGATGAGCAAGTTCTTAGAACTGAAGGAAGATACATCAATGCAGATAGCCCTTATTTAGCAATCATAATTGGAGCTGGCAACTCTTGAAGTTCAGCAGACCCTTTTATCCTTCCCAAAAGAACTTAAAATCTGGCTTTCCCCTCAAGATTGAGATTGATGAGATGAACTAGTTGTGGGCTGCATGTGAAAATTTACCTATGGAACTTGGTTGCATTTAGTTTTGGTTTTGGTTTTAATACTTGTGATTTTAATATTGTACATAGATGTCATTTTATCTTTGGGTTGTGATGTGCCTGCCCAGAGTTTGGTGCAAGATGGGCAGCTATATCTATCTTTTAAATGTTGATAAGCAAAGTGGACGCTAAGTAAAACCATGACTGTTTTAATAATCTTCCTTCAGCTTTCTTTTGCTTACAGACTTGCGAAGGTCATAAATGTGAGGATTAGTTGTAAAGTTACTTTTTCACCACATTGTATACTGCTATACTATTCTTATATCTGCAAATGCAAGTGACCTGCAAGCTCTAGTCATGAAAGCCGTGAAGCACCATGGAAAATCAAATGAAGATTAAATATAAAGAAGATTAAACTAATGACAATAGTTACAGCAACCAAGGTAGAATTAACAACAAAGACACTGAAGTGGTGATAGGTTCTACTTCTAAAGTTTGATAATCAGCAGTAAAAGATTCACTAATCAATAAATAATGCATACCAGTCTGCATACCAGACTTGGTAAGGCAGCAGTGAAGTCTCTGAAAAAGATATCCAGATGTTATGAGATGTTCACAGCTGCAAAGTTCCATCAGAACTTTGGAAATGGTTTTTCCTGCGATGCCTGTAGAAGCAACAAGTTTGGCTTTGAGGAAGCAGGGGAATCTTTACTGTTAATGAAGACTCATGAGAATACAATAGATACAAGAAAAAAACACACCAAACAATCACAGAACAAATCAATTGAGAGTTCTATTCTCTTTTAAGCACATTAGCTCTCTTGGAAAAATCCGTAATTCTGGGAAAGATGGAAGAAAAGAGAGGAACCCTCAATCAAACTCAAGTTACAATAGTGATGAGTGTGCTATTGGAAGATCTGAAGAGCCAGATTAGGGACAGATCATCCCGAATTATTATTATTATTATTATTATTATTATTATTATTATTATTATTATTATTATTATTATTATTATTATTATTATTATTAGTTTATTTATTTATTTATTTATTTATTAATTACATTTATAGACCGCCCCTCTCCCGAGGGAATCTATGTGGTCAGAATTGACTTGATGGCATGTAATCAATAATTGATTATTACAGTGGTCAATAATACTATATAAACAATTTTGAAAATTTTGAGTAGGGACAAGCCTGTATCATTTCATTTAAAAGCAGGTGGTGGAGAAGAAACACACACTCATCTGACTTGATTCTAGAGAGAAATTTGTATGGAGTCAGACAGTTGGCCTTTATTTTAATGATTCCTAAAATGCAACATGTAAATATATTTTGGAAAAAGGCATGCAATCTTTATCTCTTTCCTTACATACAAAACGGTTTGTCTTTTTGGCTCCTGAAAAAGCTGACATTGTTTAGGGTTAGGAAGGAAATATGTCATTTAATTATAAACAAACAAATGCCAAATGAATTAACATGTTGCACTGTCGGTTATTATAGGCTGCACACCCAGCGTATTTCCTGCCTTTTTGTTGGTAAGGCCTTTGGGCAAACATCAAAATGAGTTAAAAGGTGGAGTTTAATTCCAAAATTGCACAGAGCTTTTTCTTTCAGATGTCAAGCAAGTGCCAGAGAAATGGGCAATGTCGGAAAAACAGAAAGCAGAGAATCCAACAAACCTAAGTAGTCTAATTGCTCTATTAAAAAACAAAATAAAACCTCTTGTCATTGTAAAATCTTGTGCTTTTACTGAGTTAAAGCAGCCTTTGTCCAACTGGTGCCTTCTAGCTCTATTGGACAGCTCAAATCATTTCAGTCGATTGGGAATGATGGGAGTTGGAAACATTACTTTTTCAGCAAATATTCTGGCTGGGAATTATGGGAGGGAGCTGCTGTCAGACATATGCATCCCAAATGACATGGAGGGAACTGGTGTCAAATATATTTATTCTCAGCTAACTTGTTGGCTGGATATTTATAAGCATTGTGATCCCTCAGTTCTGGAAGATGCCACATTGGTGAAAGCTATTTTAATAGTTTAGTCTTTCTTTTGGATAGAAGACTAATACAAGTAGTCCTCGACTTGCAACTGTTCATTTAGTGACCAAAGTTACAATGGCACTGAAAAAAGTGACTTATGACGATTTTTCACGCTGTCCTTTGTAGCATCCCCATGACCACGTGATCGAAATTCAGTTGTTTGGCAACTGTGTCCCAAGGTCATGTGATCCCCTTTTGTGACCTTCTGACAAGCAGTCAATGGGGAAACCAGATTCACTTAACAACCATGTTACTAACTTAACAATTGCATCAATTCACTTAACAACTGTGGCAAAGAAGGTCATAAAATGGGGCAAAACTTACTTAAATGTCTCACTTAACAATATAAATTCTGGACTCAATTGTGGTCATAAATCAAGGACTATCTGTACAGATTTAAATCAACAGACTTTAAATATCTTTCTACTACAATGCTTTAACAGCATTCCCATTTGTATAGACTTTCATTACTTTTTAAAAAGCTGTCTCAGAATTTCTGCCATTCTGTTTCACTAGAGAGTTACAGGTTCTGATATTAAGAGGAAGGAAAAGAATTCTGTTTTCTGTATACTAGGTAAATTTTATCCATTTTTCCTGTTAGCTAAAAGTCCCCAAACCACTGCCCCTTGATCATTTAGTTTGATCTTTCTTGCATACTCCATTGTATTAATAATTATAATTTCCTCTTGAAAGCCTACCTGAGGAAAAAAAGGAGCAAACTTACATTGTGTCTTTTTTAAAAACAAACGAACAAACTAAAATGCTAATAATTGGGTGAGAAGATTGCAATTCTTAATAATATTACTATTATTATATTATTAAAGTAAATCAGACATTGACTTTAAATTGCTTCTTTTAATTAAAAAAGGAAGTAATTTTCATCAACATATCTACTTTGGCTGTTAAAATATTTGTAGGCTGTGATTTTTTCCATGTCAGCTATGAAGGGTACATGTTGGCCATGACATGAGCTTGCATATGTAAATGATTCTTGTGTGGGAAATTAAATCTGGCAATGTCATGTCTTGGCTGGGGTGGTGCGAAGACTGTGTAAAAAAGCTATGATGAAGTTATTTTTCTGTAGTTATAGGCAAGGAATGATGTGTGTGTGCGCGCGCGCTTTCATTTGTGCGGTGGTCTTGGAAGGTGCTGCTGGCATATGTGATTCTGTATCAACTTTTTTTTTTTTTTTTAGCTTTCTGAAGGAATGAAAATCTGGAGAGATGTTGCTGAAGTAGCAGCCAAGGGCTGTAAAATCTGAGGTCAAAATGCAAAGGAAAAAGTGACAAGGGAAAAGTGAGGTCTACTCCATCTTGCAGGGACTGTTCTGGAATGTGTTTGCTTGCCAGGATATGCAATGCTGAGGAGTGCGTCTTAGCAGCAGTGTTGAGTTAGTAATATGAACCCTATACAAATACCTTCAGGGCAGACAGGTCCATTTCAGGCTGTGTTTATTTAATAAAGAGCCAGTGAAGTAACTGCAATTTCATTGTCAATTTACTAATGCGTTACAGTTATGTTTCTTAACCTCATTGTTTGGGCTCAGAAGCCAGTGATACCCAGCCAGTTGCCCCCTCCATCCTCCTCCTTGGAGCGTAAAACACATTTTATTATGACTAGAGAGCCTTTTGTTTATTAAAAGCTGGAATTAAAGACCCTCACCAACTTTCCTCTGCGCACATATCCAGTTAGGCAATTGATTGGTTTATTAACCTATGCAAAACTTCTTGCCTCCATTTTTTATGTGTGTGTGTAGGTATATGTATACATGTGTGTATGTGTGTTTATATGCACATGCAAAAAGGACACATTTACACACATATCCAAGGTACATTTGCTGAATTGCCTCTTTGTCTTCATCACAGATTCGTACTTCAAAATTTAATCTGAGGAGAATGTAAACGAAATAAAAAAAACAACCACACCCTATGACCAGAGAATGACTATATTGATGTTTGAAGAAATTAGTTACATCTTTTGGACAAAAATCCAGGCAACAGTATTCAGAAACTGCAGCTCATTCATCTATTTACACACAATTTTGCACACAGATATCTTTCTATGGATCTTGTAACATTTGTATACTGTAATGTCAGCAAACCCTACATACTCCCAGCAAAAGAAAAAAGAAAAAGAAAAGAAAAAAAAGAAAAGCTTCAGGCAGCAGATAAAAAAAAGCACTACAGCTAGACACTAGAAATGCCACTGGCATTTGTCAATCATAGTGAAGTATGTATATGAGGACATTCTGTCTGTTCAAGAATTCCCTGCCTTTATTTTCTTTTTAATATTTTAATTTCTTCTATGAAATTTGTTTATCATTGCTTCCAATTGATGGAATACATTAACTACTTTTTATACGTGTTCCACTGGCTGGAAAACTATCAGAAAACCCTGGTATCTTAATTGTCTTCTACATAGACTGGGGCAGAAGCTCCGAGATTCAGTGACAGGCATTCTTATCTTTTCAGAAGCAGATTTGATATATATTTATTTTTATTGTTTTAACATGTTTTTAGTGTCTTAATTGTAATATACTTTTTGAATTTTAAGCTGCCCAGAGTCATTGACTGAGATGTAAAGCTATAGAAATTGAATGAAAGAATAAACAAATATAAATAAATAATCTGAGGCAAGGAGGAAAAAAAACATGTATATTTTTCAAAGTTTTGTTTAGGAATTCTTGTACCATATTAATGTTTGTCAATATTCCATAAATGTAAATAGGGCTTCTTCCTGCTATTACGTAATAGAAGCAATGCTAATTTTGCCTTCTAAAACTGGGGTGAAAAGTTTAAGAACTCTTCGGTTTGAGTAAAGAATTGAAATACTTTACTCAATACTTTTTAAATACTTTAAAAAGAACCCTGGCTTTAAGTTCTTGCAGACCAGTACATAGAAACTCAGCATGACTAGCAAATACTTTCTCCATTTCACTTCCTACCGGTATTAGTTCTTTCACAGAATTTATAAAATAAAATTTTCAACATTCAATATTCATTCCTGATTGAGACATTTTGTTTCACATCACTTTCACATGCACATTTCATGGTAAATATTATCTGAATACAATCTATGTTCAAAATCTTACAATATAATTTTGCTCTAGGAAATACTGATTAACAGGAACTAAACCACTAATGTAAGGATGAAATGATGAATCAGGAGGAATGAACAGATAATATTCGTTGATAGCACAAGCCTATATATGCCTATTCAGAAATACTGAATTTAGTAGGACTACTCAAAAGCAAGAGGGGGGAAAAAGGCCTACAGAGTCAGACAAATTTATGAGGATGGGAAAAACTCCATTTTTTAAACTATTATTTCATTTTAGGTGAACGAGTCTAAGAGAACAAAGGTTGGCCTTTGGAACAATGGTGTTTTTCTCCCCATCAGAAAAAGCAGGTAAAAGTAAAGATAATTATGGTTTTGCAGTTCTTGTGGCATTTGTATTGTCAAACTGATTTTTTAGGCTCACTGATAAAACTAAGCCCTCACAAAACAGAGATTCCTGCTATAGAGAAGTAGGATCAACAGCTTCACATGTTTAGCATTTTTTACTGGAAAAATGAAGAAAACTATATTTCAAATTTGAAACTGTTTTTTTTTATCAATCCAATTGCAAATGTTATTTATGTGTCCTATTAGTAGTTCTTTCTGGAGGAACATTCCTTAAATCTGCATTGTTACACTTTTTTTCAAATGCACATTTGTATTCTTCGAAGTGCTAATTCAGTTTTCTAGAAGACTACAGGTATCTGTTGTTAAGTTGTTGATATGCATGGGTGAATATTGTCATAATGTTTGAAAGGCAACCATTTGATGCTATATTTTTGCTGACATTCATTTGGCTTTCTCCTTTTATTTAGGAATTGCATGGCTGGAAGCTGTTGCTGAATTGGTTTTTGTTAGACAATGTAATCATCATGTCATAAATTTCAGTGACATTCCAAGGTAAAGTTGTATGATAGGGAGGTACAACTTTTTTCCAAGATAAGGTTCTAATTTGGCCAGAGAAGTGTAAAGGGACTATATTGTAATAAGCAATGGGAAATGCCAAAGAAAAAAATCTAAACCTGATTTAATTTCATTCAGAATTAAATTAAGTACAATTAATATGACTCTTCTCTAGTCATGGAATAATTTTCTCTATCGATCAGATTAAGTTTTCCACATCTATCAGATTAAAAAATGCATGGTTTGCCAAGTCTTTGGGAGCCATATCCAAGAGCCTCATCCTATGGCTCTTTGAGGTAGAGGATTGCCATATGGGATTAATTAGGGTGGGAGAGGGCAGATGAAATCAGATTCTGATTTGTTTTTTGATCTAGTATTTGTTCAAAATAATGAGGAGGGGTTTTTTGAGGTCACTTTTACACACTGTAGATTTGACCATACAGGCCTTCATCCCCCCGCCCTCACATACATGTTTCTGAGTCTGAAGTAATAATCTTTCATACATGGAACAAAACTGTTTTACTAAAATATCTCTCCTCTCTGGGAATGCACAAAAGTCAGTACCTAGTGCAAACAGTTGTCATCCCTTTTCTTATACTGTTCTTTATTAACCCACATTCTCTTCCATGAAAAGGTATAATTTGGGTTTATTAACAGAATAATGCTGCAGCACAAGATGGCATGAAAATATTTCATGGGATGTCTGGAGATTAACTCTCCCAAAGATGTAAAAGCTGGACAAGAATTAGACTCCTTCAACAAGACGGTGATGGTTGTCTCTCTGCGGAGTTAGCTAAAGGAAGCAAACCTTCCTTTAGAATTGGAGTCAAGTTTGTCCTCCAATTAGAAAGGAGATTCCTGTAATCTCTTTCTAAATGAGGAGTAATTCTGAGTGTAAAAACCTGATGGCGTCTTGTTAGCAATTCTTTGGACCCTTTGGTCACTTGCAGAAAAATTGGTAGCTGGATATCTTTTTAGAATAGGAATATAAATATCACTAAGACCATGTATGTTCATAATACACAGCTTAAATAAGGGGGGAAATGTAGCAGTAACACTGGTGGCAAGGGGATATTTAATATTGAATTTGCTCTTTTCCCCCCAAATGTGGAAACTTTTAGATACAATCCCGGCTCTGTGTTTAAGTCATTAAAACATCTTTAAACATTTTCTGGTTTTAGTTTTCTTAGCAGCAGTCCGTTTCCTGGAACGTATTTTATTTTTCTTTTAAGTCTGTGATTTTTTTTTTGTAAAGCTCTTTGCATTTCCAAGTTGTTGTTTTTTTTTAAAGTGGGGGGAAGTAGTAGGGTGGGGAAAGCAAGAGAACAGGGCCCTTTTTGTGTTTTATTTCTAATCCACAGGAATCCATTTTAGCCTTTTATGGCCACTGCACTTGCTGAGAGGAATTACATCCTCCTTAAGTTATCTGTAACATCGCAAGCCGTGGTTTTGTACCTGGGCTTGGAAACAGACCAGTGCTTCTGAGAGGATTTTGTTTAGGAAGGGGGTGGGCGGTTAGCATGAGGAAGTCCAGTGGCAGAAGAAGAAGAAAAAGAAAAACCACATAAGGAAAAGTAAGGAGAAAAGGTAAAGAAAGCATGGTGTATTTTGGAGAAGCTCAAATGTGCAAAGCTCATTGCCCACACAAACTGATCTTCAAATGAATCAGAGAAAGAATTACAAATATATTTGATTCTAGCAGTATAATAGACATTTACAATGGAGATCAATTTGTGTAAAGGAAAATAAGATTGCTGTATTCTTAGGTTTGAATTGCATTTTGGGGCGCTTTATTTCTGCACCACTGAAGCTTCAGTTACAGAAAGGATGATCAGATAGGACTTCTTTCAACAAGCAATACATCGTATCTAAAGTATCACAGCCTGATTAGATGTAAGCACATATTCCTTCCCTCTAATATTAGGTGTTGCTTGTTTTAGGTAAAATAATTTAGTCTTTGGTTTTGAATGTTATTAATCAGACAACAGCTAGATCTTGGACTTATTCTAGATTTTGGCAAGATAAGCTAAGCTTCATTACTCTTTACAATACTGTAAATAAAAGCAGACTATCACTACTTGGGAAATTTGTTTGCCATCATGCTTGGATTGATGAAAGGTGATAATTTGGGAGACAACACTAATTTTGATTTATGTGAAACATTTATATTTTGCGTTAGCACAAATACTGGGCTTTTAAGGCAGATTATAATAAAACTGTCTGTTCAAATAAAAGCACCTCAAAATAAAAAGTCATTTATGAGGTAAAATGTTGCACTAATCAACAACTAACAGTTTTTTTTAAAGGAAAGTTGTGGAGAGGAGATTGAAATGTATATACTTCATCATCCTTTACATTTTCAACCTCTCAATGTGTTCATCTGAATGTACACAGATGGATGATTTGTGAAAACCTTAGCTGGCATCACAGATTTTTAATTTAGCTTGCATTTGTGAATTGAGATAAGTGTGTGTGGTGTTGTTAATCAACAAAGATTATGCATTTAAGATGGACATATATTTTCTCTACATTAAGAAAAAGCATTCAGAACTTAAACAATGATGACTTTAAAGACATAAATGGACAAAATCAGATTTAAAATATTTTTTAAAATAGCAAGTTTTCAGTATTTATTTATTTATTTATTGCATTTTTATACCGCCCCCTC
>JANHFJ010003732.1:75933-87178 GCA_032468195.1 Cerberus rynchops
GGCTGCATAAGCATTTCACTGCATATTGTACCATGTATGATTGTGCATGTGACAAATAAAATTTGAATTTGAGTTTGTACTAGAATGAATGACGCCCAGATGCCACACTGTTCATGCATTGATATGGATATATATGCAAAATATATTTTTTTAAAGACGGGGATAAAAGGTTGACTGAACCTTCCATCCTTCTGAGGTCTGTAAAATTGTTGGGGGCACTATGTTGACTCTGTAAAACTATTTAGAGATGGCTTAAAGCACTGTGAAGCAGTATATAAGTCTAAGTGCTATTGCTATCTATATTAATGCTAAAGAAGTTATCTGGGGGATGGTGAATACAAGTATATTTCTGTAAATATTAAGAAAGTCAATGTTCTTAGTCTGTTATTTTTACTTGGTTAGAAAAAAACTAGATACATCTCTTCCTAAAAGAAACATCAGAAATGGAAAATACACTAAGGTACAAGATGCATCAAGAGGTATAAGGAATTGTGGTTTCTAATGCTAATTTACTATATATAAATAAGGTTGTGAAGAATGCTTGAGTCTCCTAAATAGCTTCTATTGCCCCCACCTTTCCTCTGGCTGTTTTGAACCTCCAATCAAGGGCTGCCTGGGAGCAATTTGGTGTTTGAAATTGTTGCCACACGAACAGCTGAAGGCTGGCAGGGTCACCTGCCCCTGGTGTCACACTCTGTCATTTTAGATTAAGATATGCAAAGGCGACATGGCTGCGAACTTTTGCTTTGCTGCTGTGGCAATGGCCATCTCCTCAACTTTAATGAGAGGAAGGCATAATTGGAGTCAACTGCTTGATTATGATAATTGCTACTGTCTGGGGAAGACACATTCAAAGCCTTAGCTTGATCAATAGTGCATATTTAGGGTGACTGCTGTCTGTGCACAAGCAGATGGGTCTGGAGGGAAGTGGCGCTCCCTGGCCCCATATTGGCCTTTGACCTTAGACTGACCACTTGTTCACTACAGAATTTTAGTGGGATGGGGAAGGGGTCAATAGGTTTGTGGTTGTTCCCTGGTGTTCTTGGCGATTTGTCCTGAAGGATTTATCCCCTTAGAGGGAAAGGGTCTTAGAATTTATCCCTTTGCTACATGCACAGAGCAATATGTCATATATTTCCCTTTGGGAAACCAACTTTTTCATTGTATTTTTTAGTAAAGCACTGACAAGACTTTTGGTGGGAAAAATAGCTTCCCTTTTATGAGTCCAGTTGAGTGAAGAACTGGGTAACATCAAAACAGAAGAAATAGAGAGTTGTAGTCCAAATGCTGTCAGTGATCTTCAGTATTTCTTTGTGGTGTATAGTCAAGTGTCTCTTGACTATAACCACTTCTGAAATCTTGCCAAGAAAACTGCAGGGAGTGGTCCAGGCTGTCACCTGGTCACATCACTGACTTGAAGGCACACACACACAAAATCAAATTAAAGGGCTGTTTTCAGTATGATACAGATTAGATTACTGTGATGGATTATACTATACTAAAGTCTGCTTTCAAAGACTTCCTGCAAAGCATCTGATTAACTAAATTTACAGAACACCTCTTGCAAATCTTCAAACATCTTCAGTGGTTGTGAGAACTGAGCAGTTTGGAGATTCTTTACTGTTTGAATCCTGCAAGGTTCAAACTCTACCTTTTCCTGTACTTTGATACTTTTTGAGGTACTGCTGCAATTCATTTTTAGTTGTATGGCAACCTGGAAAGCAGCTTTTTCATGTACTTGCTGGGTACCCAATAAAAATACCATGTAGATGCTCCCCCTCTTCTCTTTAATAAAAGGAGTGACAAAACATAAAGTTACAAGTTAAAGATGATGTTGTCAGCATCCTCAACACCCCCACCCCCATAAAATGTGTGTGAATATAGACAGGATGATTGCACTAAGGTGGAAATACCTTTTCAACACCAAGCTATTTGCTTCGGGTTTTTCTTTTTTTCTGAAGTTGCTTATTGTTGCACTGCATTTAGATTTTCAGTATTTAATAAATTTTCTTTCTGTGGACTTTTAAAATTTATTAGGTCCTCTTACCATTTTTATGTTTATAGAGTATAAATCATTCTGTAAATAAATTAGTAACATGCCCTTCCAAAATATTATACCGGTTTATCTTATCAGAAGACATTTTCCCTAGTGTTTTGTTGCAGGATAGAAGGCAATTGTACCTGTTTCTAGGTGGGCCAGGTTATTTTGGAAAAGTGGTGTGAAGCAGCATATTATCCATTCATTTCAAACATTTTTATTTTGATTATAAATCTTTGCAATTGGGATTTAAAACACTTTTTAAAATGTATGCTTAGGGATGTTGTCATATGATAGACATGTTGTTTAATAAGAACATTTTAAATGAATGGAATACTAAGAGTTGTGGTAGGGTAGTGGTTAGAATGCAGTATTGGAGGTTAACTCATTGTTCATTCCAGGAGTCTGATTCTAAGCAGCTCAAAGGTGAAATTCAGCAGGTTATAGCAGGTTCGCTAGAATCGGTAGTAAATTTTCCAAGCAGTTCGGAGAACCGGTTGTTAGAAGAAATTTCCTTTTGTTTTTTTCCACTTTATAGGGTTAATCCACTTTTTTCAGTACTGTGGTAACTTTGAATGGTTACTAAATGAACTGTTGTAAGCCGAGGACTACCTGTATTACAGAGGTGAAATTCAGCAGGTTCTAGCAGGTTCGCTAGAACCGGTAATAAATTTTCTAAGCAGTTCAGAGAACTGGTTGTTAGAAGAAATTTCCTTTTTTTTCCACTTATTATTTATTTATTTTATTAGATTTCTATACCGCCCCTCTCCCGAGGGACTTTACAGGGACTTTACAGGGTTAATCCTGTAAGGAAGGCAGGAAAGAAACATTCTGTTGTTGTTTCTAGCCTAATCTTTATTGCCATGCTTATAGAAACTGCCCACCCAGTCACATGACCCCCAGCCACACCCACTAGGCCACGCCCACAGAACTGGTAGTAAAGAAATTTGAATTCCACCACTGGAGCAGCTCAAGGTTGACTCGGAGTTCAGCAAAATGAGGATCCAGATTGTTGGGGGCAATATGCTGACTCTATAACCTGCTTAGCAAGAACTATAACGCATTGTGAAGCAATATATAAGTCTAAGTGCTAAGTGCTATTGCTAGTCTTTATGGTAGCACTTATTTCCAGGAGTATGGTAGATTTTGGAATTTATACTCATAAATGGTTTCAATCCTAGGACATAAAGAAAATTACACATTGTGTACTAATATCTATAATGACAGAGGGATATTGCATTTGTGAATGCAACTTTGTAAAAAGTACATTTTTAATAAAAGACAGAATAAGGTGATTGGTTTAATGCTTTCCTTGTTAAGACCCATTTTCCTCTTCTTGCTTCAGGAAGTCTGCCTCAAACACTTGTTGAGTAGGAGATATTTGACTTTTTGGACCATGGGCACATGTGGAATTTGAGAGATGTTAAAAATATTTTCATCAAATGTTTGCTATATAATAGAAGTGTATTCCTGCCTCCTACTATCTTGATTACTACAGTGCATCCTATATGTCCTCACAAAAGTCCAGACGTTGTGCATTGTGCAGCAAATAGTGACTAGATTACTAACTGTTGTATGAGGATGTGATAATTATACTGAAAAAACATTTGATTGCTTATTTGGCACTACTTAAGATTTTGTCATTGACTTTTAAAGCCTTATATGACTTTTCCCTTGGTATCTAGATTACCTCTCAGGTACGGTAATGAATCTATCCAGCTGTTAAGATCTGCAGGTGGAGCTCAGGAAAATACTCCCTGTCTGGGCCACATGAGAAAGGACCTCTTGCTACATTCTGCCCAGGATGTGAAATATATTTTCTTTGGAGATGCATTGGGCCCCCATTCTCTTGGTGACTGTTCCATCAGGTTTTTTAATTCTTAAATAATTTTAGCATCCACTATAATCTCAGTCTCAGTCTCTCAGTCTCTCAATCTCTCTGTCTCTTTTTATCTCTGTTTCTCTCTCTCTCTCTGTCTCTCTTTCTATGTGTGTATAGCTTTTAAATTTTATTAGCCACCTTGACTACTTGCCAGAGCAGAACAAGTACTCTGCCGAGTATATATCAAATAACTAAGTAGATTTTCTAAGAATACCTTTGGGATCTATGTAGTACTCAGATACCATTTTGGAAATATGGGTTATCTGGAGGCTAGGCATTTGCTCTGTGGCAAACTGCTTTCCAATTATTTAATTAGAAGACCCTAAAAAATAGCATTAGATAGGTCAGGGAGTTTGGAGAGCACCAAGGAACATGCTGTCAGGCCCATTGTCAGCTAAATTGAAGACACAGACTATAGAGATATACATGCGAGCAACTAACAGCTTGACCTGTATTGGAAAATGGTATTCCAATAATAGGGGCTTTTATTTTGTTAAATCTATGAAGGATAATACTATTAAAAGGCAGCATCAATTAGCAAACAAAATCAATGTCCTCCCCCCACAAACCTTTCAACAAGAAGACGGCAAAAAGATGTCTTCCTTTTATCTTCTACCTCAACAATCCCCCTTGTATGTTAGCTTTAGCCAGGATGTGTTCCACTTGCAGTTTTTTTAGCCATGGACTTTTAGCCTTAGCAACAGAGAGAGTTGGCACTGCTATCGTTTCTGTTCACTAATGGATAATACAATGACAGTTTTTGTATCTGTATTTATTTATTTATTCTATTTGTCAAACATGTACATTGTACGAGATAACAAGTATAGGTATGAACATAAACATAAACAAAGGAAGTAAATACAAAGAAATGGGGACAGTAAGACAGGGATGGTAGGCACCATGGTGCACTTTTGTATGTCCCCTTTATGGACCTCATTGGCTCAAAGGGCTGTAAGTCAGCCTGTTGGAATGACTGGAAACCAAAGGATTTCTCTTTCTTTCATCTCTTGGTGCTCAAATTTGTCAAAGGCATGTGAGAATACACAGCCATCTTAGAAAGCAACCAAGTCCAGTGGGAGCTGATTCATTAGGCAAGAGGGAAATTGCCCCATTAAATATATCTGCCCAGACAATTTCTCCTGATTTGCCCCTTATTTATAATTAATCTGTGTCAAGATATTAGCTGTCAACATCTCCCTTAGTCTCTCATTTATATTTGCTATACAAATGTATAGCATTTATAGCATTCAGGAAAGACTCAAAAAGGATATGCAAGCAGCAGCAATTACTTTCATGCTGTTCCCATTATAGTTCATAAAAGAGTTTAATATCTTCTGCTGTAGTTGAGAACTTGCTTTTTCTGTTACCAACAATGAAATTATTGTTCACTGCTGGCTCACGTTTATATATAGGCAGTAGTAATCTGGTCTCAATTCTCTAGTTTGTGAAATGAGGAGAACCCTTTCCTTCACTTCAGTTGGTTAGTGAAATGTCTTGGGCCTACTTTAAACACATCTCAACCATCCCTTAATCTTAATATGTCTTCGTGGCAGCAGTAGTACTCTAAGATTTCCTGAAAGTTTTCCACACAAATATTAACCAGGTCTATGACAGCAAATGATAGCAAATGTCAGAAAAGGGGAGAACACATTCTCTCATACTTGTGAATATTGTAGAACTTGTGTGACTGAGTGGAATAAGGCCTAAAGTGGAAATGAAATGCATGTTGACACCCTAACATTTAAAAAAATAATGCTGAGATCTTCCTGCAGAGAATTGTATGAGATTTGAACAACAACAACAACAAAGACTTACAGGGTCATTGAACAGAAACAAAAGAGAAGGTCTGGATGGCCAACCAGGGAAAACTGGTGGAACCATCTTAAGGAAAAAATTTCCACCATATTTTGATGGTTTTTGGTCCAATCAATCTCAAAATCTTCTTACTAGCTTTCCTATATACAAACTGACTATCCTTTTCAGATGCTTATGGAATGGTGGCTGTCCTGAACAATTCCAATATTTAAGAAGGGTTACAAAATCAGTTTATTCAATTTTGAGCCTTTTGTGTATTATCCAGAATTACATGCCAATAATCTGCTGTATATAGGAAATTTGCAGATTGGAAATTCAAGACAACTTGCTACCGGAGCTAAAAAAAAAAGCTGCCTTTAAGTCTGAATGGCCAACCTTCAGCCTACGTATAGTTCTGCATCATGTAGTGATGCAGTGAAATATTCTAGCTAACCATACATTGCTGGTTCTTACTTCTTCATAAGTTTGAAGTTGGCTTTTGATTCAGTGTTTAGAAAAAGACTATGAGGTATATAGACAATTACAACTATACTTTGGCATTCATTTTCACTTATTGAGATATTGAATAAAAGCAACCATATTCAGGTCAGATGGGTTATCTTTAGAAGTGTTTTTGCTTCTATTCCCATGTCAAAAGGATTAAATAAAGAGTACATAATTGTTCCCTTTCTTTTTATTTTTTTAAATTTCAACTAGATTATTAATGTTTTATCCAAAGCTGAGTTTCATTATCATTTTTTCCTCCTTTGTACTGATCATGTAGTCATTAAACCCATTACACAACTCACCTTTCAGCTGATCTGCCAAGACCTAATATCATTTGCTAGTCCTTGACTTATGACCACAATAGAGCCCAACATTTCTGTTGTTAAGTGAGACATTGTTAAGTGAATTTTGCCTCATTTTAACACCTTTTTTGCCACAGTTGTTAAGTGAATCATTGGAGTTGATAAGTTAGTAACATGGTTGTTAAGTGAACCTGACTTCCCCCTTGACTTTGCTTGTGAGAAGGTCACAAAAGGGGACACATGATCTTGGGACTCAGCAATGGTCATAAATATGAACCAGTTGCCAAGCATCTGAATTTTGATCACATTATTATGGGGATGCCCAAAGGTTGTAACTGATTAAGTCACTTTTTTGACTTGAACTGTTGTAAATCAAGGATTACCTTGTTATGTTTAAATTATTATTCTAAATTATTTTAAAATTACTCTAAAACAAAAATGGTCTTATTTACTAACAACACACTCATTACCTTTACAACTGGAAAATGCATATTGTCCATACCAGTCAAGGACCTCATATATCCAGGAGGTTTATCCAAGCATTCACTTTTAGGGAGAAACACACAAAAGAAATAGCCCTCAGAGGGCTTCCAGTGCCATAATTTGATTCTTTTTAGTCATAATGGCATCAACTATGGCTTGGCTACAATTAATCAGAACTAAGGTGCTGATTCTTCTTCTTTATGAAGAATCTAAGACAAGAAAGCACTGGGAACAATATAATCTTAGTTCTTATGCTATATGCTGTGTGTTCCTCAATGTGCATACTGTATATAACACTCTTCTTCAATATTGGAACTAGGTTTGGTCTCCACAGGGGCTTATCCTTATATGAGATCCTGCTGATTAAAATGTTGGCTAAAATTAGTCTCTTTGGATGGTTCTTTAGCCCAGATAATACTTTTTTTTCAAAAGTTTTTTTTCTCCTTTTGAAAGAAAAGCATAGGTTGGACTTGAATTATTTTGGCTGTTTGTCTCATTCTTTAATTAAATCAAAGCCCACAAGGGCTTTCCTATAGGAAAGTGAATTCTGGATCTGGACCTGCAGAGACAGGAGCAAAACCTTTAACTGTCTCAGTAGTGGCCTCTGTGGTAGAACTTTTCTCTTTCCCTAATTATTTTTATAATATCTAATTTGCCCACAGCCCCACACAGAAGGGGTTTTTCATTAACCAGACTCAACGTGTTGCCATAGTCTTAATAATGCACTGCCATTAGACTTGACTTTGAACAGATGGGATGATCAAGACAGTTTTGCATGTACTTCTTCACTGTCCTTTTTATCAACCATGGCACACTGAATTATTTATGTTCCTATTAACCTCTCACTTGGGTTGGACTGGTGAGGAGAGCACTCTATTTTGTTACCAGTCAAGACTATAGAAATACCCATAAGGGTCACCATGTTTTTTTTTTCTTTGACAATTGCTGTGAGAAAGTTTTGGATTCAACATTAGAAATGACTCTGATTTTTATTTTTACCCTCACAGATTCTAATTCTATTAACTTGTCATGCACAGTTCTTGTTTCTATCAGACCGTTTTGTGATATGTTTGATGACTTCACCATTGACTTTCCCTGTTGCAGTGCCTACACTCTGTTGCAGCATCTCCCCAGAGTTTCATACTGCTGATGGTATTCCAAAATCATTGAAAAATTGGCTTTGCTCCCAGGTCTGGGGGTAGGATTGCTGTTGGTTTGTCTTTGACAGTGTTTTTAAAGGTGTTTTGTATAGTCCTTCTGGGTGTTTGTGAATCTTCATGATTTTCATGTTTTTATTTTTTAACTTATCATATAAGCCACTCACAGTCAACAAACAAACAAACTTTAACTGAAAGAAACATATTTGCTCAAATTAGTATTTTACACTTAATGTTCTTCCAAATTCATGGATAATATGGAAGCGAGACTGGTTCAGAGAACAAATATTAAGAGCCATGGTGGCACAATGGGTAGAATGCAATATTGCAGGTTAACTCTGCCCACAGCCAGGAGTTTGATTCTGGCTGGCTCGTGGTTGACTCAGCCTTTCATCCTTCTGAGGTCGGTAAAATGAGGCCCACATTGTTGGGGGGCAATAGGCTGACAGAGAATTCTGTAAAACAGTGGTCCCCAGCCATTGTGGCTTGGTGGCATGGCTGCAGGAGAGAGAGGAACTAGGCTGCATGAGCAGCAGGTCAACATGCACACGCAGCTCAACTCACGTGAATGGTGGGCTGGTGCGCATTGGTGTGCTGGTGTGCATTGGCATGCACACACAGTTTGACTGCAAATGAAGCTGCTCATGCAAGTGTATGCACTGGCTCATCATTTGCACAAGTTGAGATGTGTGACTGCATGTGTATGCCAGCCTGCCACCTGTAAAGCCCTGTTGTGAATAGACATGGTCTGGTAGTGGGCCACAGCTTGGGGGCTGGGGACCCCTGTTGTAAAGTACTATGGAACAGTATATAAATCTAGGTGCTATTGCTATTGTTAAATATTAGACAGCATGCATTCTCAGTGGCCATTTCACCCATTTTTATGGATGTTTCAAAGTTACATAGTCATTTTGAAATTAAGTGTTTACATAGGTTGTGTGGAATATATTGGGGCTCATGCAATTGAGATGAAGGCACAAAGGGATGGAGTAAATGGTCACACTTAATAGAAACACTACATTTAAGCAATTTATCCACTTTTGAACTGTTAATTCTACCCCTACCATTTTCAATTGTCTCATGATATATAATCTTATAACTATTAATTATATTGCTAAAAAATTGATGGTCACTGAAGGAGGAAACTGGTGGCTGTACAGAAGCTATATGGGAATTTCCTCATCCCAACTTATAATATATCATAGACTGAAGTTGGCTCAGAAGAGTTTTCATATAATTCCCAACCATTTCTTAAAGCCTCAGGAGAAGAGAAGCAAACTTCAGCCAATTGAAGATGTGTGCTCATGTTATGTTTGCATTGCAACATTAGACATTTTCTGTAGTACAATTAATTCCAAGCTTGTGTTTCTATGTTTGAGCATACCAGTGGTGAAATTCAGCAGTGATGAAGTTTGGCCCCAGCCACCCACCCTGGTCCTTTCCTGTCCTATATCCCCTTCTCTTTTTTCTTTTTTACTCACCTGAATAGCAGAGAACAGCTGTTCTGCATGCCTCCGCAGCCTTCCCAATTACCATGCCTCCAGTAAAGAAAAATAAACATTTTGGAAGCCATGTGGCAGACCGGTGGGTGTGTGCAAAGTGCAAGTGCACTGAACCAGTAGCAAAACCAATTGGATTCCACCACTGGAACATACCAACATTTTGCTGCAGACTTAGAAAACAGCCCTCCCAAATGCAGAGATCCTGGTAATCTTCTATCCATTCATGGACTCATTACTTTTGATTTCTCTACTACCAGAATTTTGGTTACTAATTTTTAATTAAAAGTTACCTTGTTTGATATTCAGGTTTTCATTCACTGGGTGGATTCGGACAGTCATTATAGCATATCATTCAATAGTAATATTGCTTCTAAATTTGACTGTTCATTTACTGAATCTGTTTCATTATATACTTCGCCTAGTCCTTGGGCAGAGTAAGTAAGTATGCCAGGTAGGCTCCAAAACAGTGTTGATTGACCCAACGAATTTGTACTGAAGGAATCATTTTAGTTCAAACTGATCCAGACATTTTAGGGCCAAACTAAACTAATTTTCCTTGGTGAATTAATTTATTATAAACTGCCAGAGAATTAACTTCCCTTCTGAAATCTACAATTGAGATGAAATCTTAGGAAGGCCCCTAAGTTACATCTCTGTAGCCATTTTGATTTTCACCCTTGTGGTTCCATGTGGTATGAAAAAAGCCTCAGCCATTGGGTGAGGGTATAAGTACTACATAAATCTGTCAATCAATTCCAGCAAATATTACCTATATTATTTTATTCCCCCCCCCCCACTCCAGATATATCAGTAGAAGGAAAGAAGAAGGAAATGATTAACTGAGAGGACTAAAACATGGTAACCACCGAACAAACTCTTAGAAATTATGCTATAATATGTGATACTGTGGAAGGGAATCATTACTCATCTGTGTCATGTGAACAGGGCATTGGAGAGAATAGAAAATTGTACATGACAAACATCTGTACTGTAGATACTTGAATTTCAATTGCTTTTTTTTAAATGAAACACAGTGTTCCAGACATTTCCTAATTGAAAGGAGAACCTATGGAGAGGGGAAGATTCCTTAGTGTTTTCTCTTCCTATACTATCCCTCTTCAAAATTCCCTCATCCCAGCTGCCTTCTTCTAAAAACAGCATTTCCATCTGTGGGAGTGAAGATTTAATTTTGAGAGGGAAAACTGCCAAGAGAGAAGCAGCCCATCCCCTCACCATTTCTCTGCCCAGACTGACAACCTCCTGCAGATCTTTTTGCACTGGTAAAACTGTTGAGAGACGTTAGATAATGTGCAATTTAGCCTTGAAATCCTTAAACTTCTCATGGAGCCATCCTCCTGCGTAGCCCTTTAGATCTCAAAGTCAGCTGAGAGTTCCAAAGTTGAGAGATGGCAATAGCAGATGAGGGGAAAACAGGCTTGATAGATGATAAGACCATGAGGAAAAAGCCATTGTAATATTCTTCAACTTCTCTTCTAAAATCTCTTATTTATTTATTTATTTTTCAAGATTTTTATACCGCCCCATCTCCCAAAGGACTCGGGGCGGTGTACAGCAGATAA
>JANHFJ010003736.1:59221-72203 GCA_032468195.1 Cerberus rynchops
AGATGCTGGGGAAGCTGCCGTGCCACCACGGTCTCAACAGCCTTCGCCAAAAAGGGAAGGTTGGAGACTGGCCGATAGCTAGACAGCAAGGCTGGGTCCAGGGACGGCTGGACGACTCAACAAGACTTTAGAGATCATGGAGGACTAGCATGGTGAAACAAATAGAGTAGGCATTCCGTGGCTAATATAATCTTTTTATTTTGGTTTACATGTAAGATTAAAGCCTCCTAAGAAGAGTCTAATCTCTCAGTAATAATCAACAACTATTATAGTGCATGTTAAAATAATGCAAGCATGGGCACAAATAGGCACACACCTCCATTTTAGGATGAAGAGGGAGAAAAAAAATGGAATATTATGAGATTGGCGAGGCATATTTATGTTAAATGCTTCACTCTTACACACTGAGAAAATAGACTTTGATCAGACGAAAGCTGTGAAGATCTGATAAGACTCACAAAACAATTTCATATTCACAATCTGAATAGGTATGCATAGGCATATAGGCAATGAATGTATATACCCTCTGGTGGAAAACCTGAGAAAAACTTTTCCTTCTGGAATATAGATAAGTTTTTATGGATATTTTTATGCAAAAGTTGATACATTAGGCTATTTCAAAAGGGTTATTACTTTGCAGATTCTTCTCCTTCTGTTACACCCTGTTCATCTTTTACTGGTTCTCTGTTAACTTCTTTTTTTCTGTTCTTAGAGGTTCCACTGCAACCCATAGATGCGATCAACATATAGACCTTCCAACACAATTAGTATTATATACTATACAGCAAAGGACAAATAATTACATGGAATTCTTTGTTGTCAGTTCATGTCCTAATTCAGTATTTGAAATGGTCATATATCTAACTATTTTGAATGTACCAGGGAAGCAAATATAGCAATAGCACTTAGATTTATATACTGCTTTATAGTGTTTTCCAGCCCTCTCTAAGCAGTTTTACAGAATCAGCATATTGCCCCTAACAATCTGGGTCCTCATTTTACTTACCTTGGAAAGATGGAAGGCTGAGTCAACCTTGAGCCTGGTGGGATTTGAACTGGCAGACAGCAGAAGTACTGCTGTATTGCAGTACTGCATTCTAACCACTGCACCACCAATACCAATATGTATGTTTGCATATTTGTTTCCATTTCCAGCTCATTGAATTGTACCAGGCAAGATAGAATAACATTACAGAATAAATATTTGTATGATACCAAATGCATAGGTGGAGAAAATCCTTACTAATAGAATTAGTTCATTAATAAAATTCATGCAGACATTACTGATGTTCCACTAATTTGATACTGTCCCTAATCAGAGAAGGGTGGAATCATATAGTTGAAAGAGACTTTAGGAGTCATCTGGCCTAACATCCTGCTCAGTGAAAAAGATCGTCCAGCCTCTATTTTAAAAAGAATTCCAGTGAAGGAGAATTTGTTTTTTTAAAAAGATAAAGGAGTCTCTGAGGATTTTATTCTACTAATTGTTGTTATTATTATAGAGCATAATGCTCATCTCTGTTTCAAGGCTATTGAGCCATTGCTGTCTGAAAACATTTCTGAAATCATATAGTCACCATGACATCACAGAGCACTGTTACCTTCTCACTGAAGTGATACCTATTTTTCTACTCGCATTCACACATTTATGAACCGCTAGGTTGGCAGGAGCAGGTGCAAGGACGGGAGCTCACCCTGTCATGTAGTGCTTGGGTCTCGAACCTGGAGTGCCAACTTTCCAGCCAACAAACCCAACATCTTAACCATACCACCCAGCTTCAGATGGCCACCTGTTTTATCAGATGACAACTCACATCAACAAAAAAATTCCTCATTATACTTAGGCTGAATTTCCTGCCTTATAGTTTTAACCCATCCGTTCTCATTCAGACTACTGCATCAATAGAGAATAAACCTACTCACTCTTCTAGATGACACTCGTCCTTCACATATTTGAAAATTATATGGTCTTATAATAAATTATTATTATATTTCTTCCATTCATCCATTCATCCATTTTGGATTATCAGGGCAGGAACCTTTTTCTGTAGCTCTAGATAGAAGCTTCTAAAACCAGGTCATTCCATCTTCTTGTTAGTAGCAGGTTGTAGACTAAACCTTGGTTGATTGCCCAAGAAACACAAGAAGCCCTCATCTCTTTATTCAATCTACTTATTCCCTGCTAAGCCTTAAGGTTCCATCAACTACTATACAATAATTTGAACAATTATGTCTCTTTCTATATTGAATATACAATACATTTGGATGATGATGTATAAATTTGGCTTACTTATAAGTGTGTGCACATATGTATGTAAGTAGCAGTATTAATAGTAGCATTTACTTGTTTTGTAATACAGAGAAACAATGAAATTTACAATATGATATAAATCATTACTAACAATATAATAATGGAATAATCAATTTAAATCATTTTCTAATTCCAATGCTACCATAACTTAAATTGGAACTGAATACTGCCAATGAAAAAAAAAACTTCATAAAATTCCTTCAAAAAAGAGGCATTTTATGTTTTTTTTTTAAAAAAAGTCAAGAATCAGACTCCAAATAATACCGGTAATTTAAGGAAGAGTTCATTCGAAAGATAGATAAGATATTTATCTTCCTGTCTGGAATATAAATAATTAACTATATTTTTCATTATTATATGACAGATTCAGCCTAGCATGTTCAGGTCAGCATAGAGATTATGGGATTCATTTGGCCTTGGGCTTTGTTTCAGCCAAGTAAAAATATTGCTTTTTAGTCAAGGCACCATCTCAAGCATTCAAGAGGGCAGACATCAGCATGTCTCACTTTGCAATAATATCTAATGCCTAGAAGGGATGCTGTTTTATGTTGAAATGAATGTTCTTCCTCAGAGTTCTCCATTTTGCTTTCTGAAGATGAATAATCTCTGAATTCTTCATCAAATAATCTTGACTGGGCACTGTCACCTGGGTAAATTCAATATTGGCCAATTTCATATGAACAATACTTAGCAGTGGACATTGAATGTTATTTGCAGTATAGTTAGCAGAATAATGACCTTTTTCTGTCTGACTTGTGACAGAAAACATTCTGCAATGATTTTTATTCTGGTGCATGTACCTAATTATATATCATGCATGTAAGCAATACTAATTATGAAGAACAAATGTATTCATGTTTTCTTACGGTCCCTTAAGACACATGGAAACAATGGTTGGAAAAGTTTGAAATATAGAGATTAAGCAGCAATCTTTGTTCTTGTGTTTTGCATTGTTTTTGTCTTTTTGCATAGTTGTTTGCTTTTGAATGGTTTTAACAATTTGTAAATCAGAAAATTAGATAAATTAATAATAGGACTGCCAGATCAGCTGGCAAAACCATGTTTTCAGGGACAGCAAGAAACACATATAAACGAAACACATATAAACTTAATAAATAATTTAATTGGATTAATATTTTTTTAATGTTACATTCAATTTTTGATAAACCAGGAAAAGGAATGAAGGGAGTGGCAATCAGACTTTTTGCCTGGAAATCATTACTCAACTTTTCAATGTTCAACTTTTGAACATTTTCCCCTTGTAATACAACTAATGGCATTTGGTTACCTTCTGAGAATTCACTAGCTTTATGTGTATTTTCCATGCATTAAAAGCAACACAATTATTTTTCATTTGTCCCTCAACTGTTAAAATTGCTGTGGGGATCACATTTTGTATATCCAAGTTATCTAACTATAACTCGAAAAACAGTAAAATAGTAGCAAGCTATGCCTGCTTTCTCAATGCAATATGATTCCTATGCAAGACAGTATCAATCTGATGTGATAAAATGGTTTTTTAAAAGGAGGTTCTCCTTTAGAGTTCTCCATTGTATTGAATTAAAAATATTTTCGAATGCATATTGTGTAATTATTTATGTACCTTTAAAAAACAGTGTTTCTCTACCTCGGCATCTTTAAGACATGTGGACTTCAATTTCCAGAATTCCCTAGATAGCAGTCTTGATGTCTAGGACTACAAAGTATCCTTGTCCAAAATACTGCAAAAGTCTTGTACTTCCTCCCTGCAGTGATGGAGACTGACTTTCCATCTCTGTGTGGATAGTATGCAGTGGCCACATTACTATTATTTAACAATAGCACAAGTGGCCCTTTAAATGCTGCTGAACTTTAAATTATCTAAACTATAACTAATAGATCCAGTGGTGACGAATAAAACCAATGAACTACAGTGACTAGATTATTTGATTAAAGCTGTGAAGAAGGTTCAAATCTCCACTTAGTTGTAAAACTGCACAGGATGACTTTGAACAGTTCCTGGCTTTCAACCCAGTCAACTTCACAGTATAGTATGAAGATAGTATTGAAGGACGGTCCTCTATACACCATTAAATACTCTCAGGAAGGGTATATTACAAATATAACAACACAGGTAACTAGTTCAACCTCTCAACTACAGATTCCTGAAAGGAAGTGAATAATTGGCTGCAGTGGACATCAACAGCAGTGGTTAACACCTCATCTTTCCTGGATAACTTAAAGTTCACCCCCATAAGCCCATCTATCAAAATATATTTCTGCCTTTTAAATTATTCAATGCAACTACAAATCATTTGGGTTACTGAGAGCAAAATCCAGGAATTCATTTTTGCATATGATTAATCACAAGATTCTTTTCTTTTTACATACAACACCTTCTACTTAAGTTCCCACATGCATATCTAAAAGTACATTCCAGTTAACAGATTTTTTTTAAAGAAGTAATCATGACTACAAAGAATTATTTTCATTTTTGAAAGTAGACTGTACAATGTTCACACATGCTGTTTTCTATAATGACATTCATGGGTATTAATTCTAAGAACAGGACAAACACATATGTTATACAAACACACACACACACACACAAACAGACACACACACACATATCAGTTGACATTCATATTGTGATCTGTTTTTCCAAATATAACGCACAAACCTGAAAATGTTATAAATTTCCATCATGTATTTTGCTCATAAATTAGTTTTAAGATGGGTTTTAAATTAGAATTTAAAATACCATGAACAGAAAATTTATTATGATTCAGATGAGCAGATTGCATTAGAGTGTGTAGCAGATGCAGACCTATTTGTAGGGTTTGTAACCCTATTAACGATATCACTTATTCAAGGATATCCATTAAAAATAGAAATAACTTTAATTACAATATACATATTCCCCAAGGAACTAAAATAACTATCAGCTTTACTGCTTGATTTTTTTTAATCCTTCAAATGGAATTTAGACATTTGCCAAGCATAGCAGTAGTATGTTCACAAGATGTCTACACAAATTACCCATATTTTTCCCCAATTGCAAATATAGCTGTGTTGGTTCAGATCAATGCTGTATCTCCCATATCACTCCAGTTTGGATTCAGAATTATGGAGTCACATGTTTTTAAAGCAATTTTTAAAAGAAATTCTGTATCAGTACTGCAAAATTATGCATTGATATGATGCTGCACAAAGTTTTCTACTAATGCTTGCATAACTTTGCAATCCACAAAACAATATTATTAAACAACCTCCTTCAAGTAACCATCTTATGCAGCTAATTCTTTATTTTTGATGGTGGACAAACAAATATTTTAGAGACTTTTCAAAGTAAAAAAGTAAAACCTTAAAAATACGTTTTTGATGTGGGAGTAAGCAGAATTGTGATGGCGTAGCTTTGTTTCTTTTTTCATTCATTTTTAGGCTCATTCAAGGTATGGTATTAAATCATGCTCTTAATAGATCAGTTACTTGACTCAATTTGTCTATTGCATTTTTTAAATCTGTACTGTTGTCTGAATTGCTTTAAGTAACAACTGCGAAAATTCTTCCATAGAGACATTATAATCTTCATTATGATGTACAGAATACTTTCTCCAGGTTCATTTCTTGGTATTTCACATAATTTGTCAATTTAAATTTGGAATTTATTTCCAAAAATGTTTTGTCTACCATTAAGTTGCATTTGCATTTTATCTGTTTTTCATTGTTATCTTTTTTATTATAACCAGTTGTATGTGAATCTGGCATAGCTTATTTTTAAAGCTGTGTAATAAAATTGTTCTTTTTTAACTCACAAGTATTTATACTTAATTGTCTATGAAGTCCGATAGCATATAAAAACCAGAGACCTCTATTTATTTTTGCAAATTCCTGTTTTAAGAGGGATGTTGATCATGAGAACAGTTTTCACATCACAAGAGTTTCACAACAGTTTCACATAATGGCAAGCTTGTCTATATCTGAAATGTGGCTTGCTGGCAATATTCTATTATTGTAATTGTCAACATATGGATATAACCCCAAATAATGTACAATGTGGTATTTATTACATGTAACAACAACAACTCCCCCAAAAAACAAAAACTAAAGGAACGGTTCAGAGATACAAATGACCAGGATCAATTTAATATCATTGTTAAAAATGTGTGAGATATCCTCAGAATTAGTCCAAAGCTTATTTTCCATGGTTTTGTTTTAATTCTCTTACGTAATTTATGCAGAACTCTTCTTATAGCCCATAGCTCACGTATTTACATGAAATAATGCGGGACTGTCATGCGGGACTATTTGCAGTCCTAAGTCAGGGGCAGTGGGTTAACCTCCAGATACAGCAGCCATGAAGGCCTTGGAAAAGGTATTCAAATCAGATGATATATGTTTCCCTATGAAGATGAGACTAGTGCAAGCCATAATATTCCCCGTGACACTCTATGGAAATGAAAGTTGGACTTTAAAAAAGCAGGATGTCAACCCTGAAGCTGACCTGACCAAGGCCATTTTGAGGCTTCAGTGTTGTCACACTGGAGCTGAGGGATAGGGAGGGAGAAATAGAGATAGCTGGGGTTTTGTAGCCAAAACAAAATACTTTCTCCTGGGAACCAAGGACATACCCACAGATGGAGAGAGGAAGAGTGAAGTCACCAGGCAACTAGATGGCATCTTGATTGGACCATGTGACTGATTGCTTGGGAAAGGGGGAAATTTTTTACTTTTAATTAGGTGAAAACCACGGGAACATTCAGAATCAGTTTTATGGATATGATATATCCAATAAACCTATTCTTTGAAGAATTCACCTGCCTCAGAGTTCTGTTTGCTTGGGTGTATTACGTGGAACCCTGACACAGGATAGGAAGACGATTAATTCTTTTGAACTTTGGCGTTGGAAGGGACTCCTGAAAAACACCCTAGAGAGCCAGGAAAACAATCTAAGAAAATATTAAAGAAATCAACCCAGATTTCTCGCTCACGGTACAAATGGCCATGCTGAAATTATCCTACTTCAGATATCAGATCACAAATATTATGTGAAGACTCTGGAAAAAGTTCTAATGCTGGGAAAGGTGGATAGAAAAAGAAGAAGAGAATGACTAACAGCAAGGTGAATGAACTCAGTTACAGTGATGATGAGTACACTATTGGGGAATCTGGAAGACCAGGGTAGAGAGATAGAAAGGTAAAATCTATATATGCCACTAGGATTCAAAAATGATTTGCTGGCACACAATAATCAATCATAAGAGAAATTCACAGCAGGGCAACATGGCTTTCAGCAAAGATGATTCAGCTGAGGATGTCCTCTTTTCATCCAGACACTGCCAACATCTTAGCCCTCCAGCTTGTTTTCAGATTTTCATATAATTCCTGCTTTCTCTGCTCTCTGCCAAGTCTCCCTAGAGTCTGTCCAGAATTGAATTGCCTGCCAGGTTTTACACCAGCAGATGGGCTTTAAATAATTTATACCTTAATTACAGTTCATCAATTGCATTTTATTTTTAAAAGAAGGGAAGATATTGGTAATCTCAATTCCATTTAGAAACTACACAAGGATATAATAGGATTTACATGAATAAATGCTTTATCAGGGTGTTTCTGTCAAAGTATATGCTAAAGCAAATAATAAAATACACTAAAAATGTGGGATACATTCAACTGTATTTGTCAGCCTGAAGAAAAGACATCATTAGGGATTTTTTTTTACTTAAACTGATCTTAACTAAGAATATCAGATATGCTCTTGAGCAAAGATATAAGGAAGAAGGAAAGGAAAGCCCCCTGATCTAGCTGGATGAGTAGACAACTGGATGAATAAATACCACAAAACATTTCAAAGATTTCATGCTATTTTTTTCCTTTGATGAAGGACATATCTATCTCTTATAAAAATATTATAACAACTCAATTAGTTACCATATGTATGGTCTTGCAAATGGTTTTATTGCAACCAAATAAATTAAAGTTATTTGAACACGAAACATTTTGTTTTGCTGAGAGTGCTCCTATTGATTAATTTGTTCAATAATCTTGCTCAGTTTATAGTTTATATTCTTTCCTTGTAGACTTCATGACTGAGCTTAATTGTTGTGTTCAATCAATCTTTACCAACTTAGCTTCAAGCTGTCAAACAGAGATAGACAATATCAACCAGCTTTGTCTTAATTCCATGGTTCAAAATTAAATCTATTACAGTACTACTGTTTTGTTCTTGTTTTTCAAGACTTCATATCTGTGTAGTTCCATTTCCTAATTTTCAGATTAAGGTATATACAGTGATTACTCTCTGCTTTTCACAAGAAGCTAAAGATAAAATTCATCCTTCTGTCTCAAGTTACTGTACATTTGATGGACAAAAGAAGGAGGGAAGGAGGAAAATAGTAATTAAAAATTCCTTAGGGTTTTGAAGTAGCATCATTTGATTTTTGAGGCAACAATGGATGGGCTATTAACAATAGTCCAGGTAAAGGGAAGTCTAAAAGGTAATTAATTAAAAAGCCAGCTTGGTGTACTGGTGAAAATGCTGGAAATCAGGAGAATGAGAGTGCTAGTTCCACCTTAAACATGAGCCCAACCTACTTCATAGATTTGTTGTTGTAGGGAAATAGGAGGCAGTAGGAGTATTGTATCTATGTGTGTTATTCATAAAATAATAAAGGTGAGAGTAATAAATAATTGTTAGCATTGACTTAGTTGAAGAAGTAGCTCTTCCCCTACAAAATAGAAAATAAAGTATTGATCTTAGCTTGGAAACAACTAAGCTGTTCTAGCCCAGGCATATCCAACCCATGGCCCATAGGCCATATATAGCCCTGGACAGCTAGTAATGAGGTCTCTCTCTCTCTCTCTCTCTCTCTCACACACACACACACACACACACACACACACACGTATGTATGTATGTATGTATGTATGTATGTATGTATGTTTATATACTTTAACTATAGTATATATTTTTATATGCAGCCTAAGACCTCAGACAGTTTCTGTTCATTCAATATAGGCCAGGCTAACCAGAAGGTTAGACACACCTTTAGCCCATATAGACAACAACATTCATAATAAACATGTAGAGTAGGAGAAGTGTACTCTGGACGTTAAGTAGAAAACATGTCCAAAAGTAACTTTGATTAGCAGAGAATGACATTATCCATTCCTAGGCTCCAGAAACAGTTCTGTCTATTCTCTTGATAATACAATTGAGCAGAAAGAATAAGCCTTAAGTGAATGTAGTTGAAGTCTATTATTGTAACAAACTCCTTTGTAGAAAGTAAGGAAAATAACAGATGGAAATATGAAAGAATCCTTAACTAGGCAAAAGGGGCTCAAATAATCTTATCCTTCTTGAGGAATAGATTTCCTGGTTTTGTAAAGACAAAAACAGCACATTGATATAACAGTAACAATTTGCTAACTCTACACTGGGGTCAGATGCTGCCTTCACGCATTACGACTCTATGCAAAAATCTGGTGTTTATTTCTTTTGTTTGATATAAAAAATAACAATTCCCTTAGTGTGATCTTGCCTGTTCTTTCTATATTCATCCAGTAATGACTATATCCCAATTTATCTCTATTTTGCCAGCATTCTGATTTCATATTCATCTTTTGATGTTTTGTTCACCATTAAGTCATTTCCAATATGGGCCATTAAAGTATATTCTGAAATGTTTACCATTCTGAACCTGATGTTGTTTGGCATCTGTGCCCTCAATTCAAAACTTTGACACCTTTTTGATGTTATACACTAGCAGCCTGGTCCCATTTCAATTCCATTTGCTCTTTTCTATGACATGCCTTGGTTCATTTATTTCAACTATTCAGAATATTTACCATTCTCTTGCCTTACTGCCATATGCATGATTTATTATACTTTATTTTAATGATGCATAGACCATATTTCAATTAATGACAGGCTGACAAAGTAACTTTCAATCTCAAAAAAGAATAAAATTCCATTAAGTTAAAAAACAAACAATAATATGGCCGCAAATGTAACATCTGAAAATAATAAGAGAGATATCCCTAAGTCCAGTTAAATCAAAAGATTTTAGCCAATGCTTTAAAAAGTAGCATCTTATCTTGATGAATAACTATGGGCAATTTTTTCATAATTTGAGCAGCACCATTGTGAAGACTATGCCTGTGATAGCCATCTAAAAAAGGCTATAAGCCACCTATACTCATACACTTATTGCTTTGAGCAGAACTGTGGATCAATTGCTTTCATGATAAGATAAATTGCAAGTGATAAATTATTTGTGTCTTTCTTTATGATTCTACTTGCATTCCCTCACTATCTTGGACTCATGATATGACCAACATATTTGCAAGCAATGCATAACTTTGGAAGGGAAAGGGGGCAGACCATGTAAGCATGAACATATAATCTGTCTGTCTGTCTGACTATTTATCCATCCATCCATCCATCCATCCATCCTTCCATGAGAGTTGTAAGCCTATAATTATTATTTATATCTCACATTTGAAATTGTAAATGTGTAAAGGAGACATTTGTAAAATAGAAACAAGATTCAGAATACAACTGGCTGTTAGGAACCATATCTTAGCAATATTCATATTGTAGTTTCTCAACTTCTGATAGTCAGTATGAATAAAATAATATCTCTGGTAGCACTAATCTGATTAGATAGCAAACAGAAAAAGCATGTTGATGACCAGCATATATAGGCTTCTTTGGCTATATTGAATGTATCCAATCTCAATAATTTTGAGTTCTTAATCTCAATAATTTTATTACAATAATATGATTTCGAGAAGAGCAGGATAATTCTTGGACGGTGCTTTCATTTCTGTTATGTCCTGCTTGGTAACATGGGTAATAAAATAATAAAATAACTACTTTTGCTAGGTGTAATAGGAGCTAGCTAATGCTTCATTTCCAACATAAAATGGTTGAGTGACTGTGAATGATGAACACTAGAGAAAATGCCAAACCAAGTGAAAATGGACTTTCTGTCAGACAATGAAAAATTCCTAGGTGGTTGTGACTGGGAAATGCATTTCTTGTTAAAGGTGTTGTGTTATGTAGTGCACAAAAAAGCTAGAGTATTTAGGCATTCCCATGGACAATTATTTGGCTTTTAGAGAAGGCAGAACAAGAGGAATTAAGGGAAACTATACACAATTTTCCTTTGTCCCTGACAGATCAGGCTATTTCTTATAACAAGCTTGTCATGAATGAGTTTGTTTGTTTGTTCAGGTATGCCAGTGTTTAATGTATTTATCATTGGCTATAGATATAATACTAAAAAGATACCTAAGCAACAACATAGTATTATTAGCTTTCAGTTGTGCCAATCAGACGATCCATCTTTCTTGATGATTATGCATTGCCAGGGCCATCAAATTTAAATACACACACACACACACACACACACACACACACACGAATGTTGGTTCTACATTAATTTGTACATTTATATACATACATGTATAAAATAAAGCTTTATTTACAACCCTTATATCCCCATCCTGGCCCCCGTTCCCCTTAGGCCATGCTTTTTGCATTAACCTTGTTAATGAAAAAAGTTATTAAGGTGAAAAATGTTAATGACTATTTGGAGACTTTCTTCCAAGCAAAATATTAAAGCCTACAAATGAGCAGCTGTATAAATGTTAAAAAAACAAAACAAAACAGAGCCCCATTGTTAGGCTAGCAACAACTGGAATTACAGCAAATGAAATAAAGTCTGTATATGAAATGGTTGGGCTAAATAGCTAAAGGGCACCTTTGTTTCAGAACAGAATATTGGTCTATAGGATAGGACTGCCTTTTCGCTCTGATACTTTTACCTTTTTATATATTTATATTTAGAGCTGGAAAATTCAGCAAGCAAGATCTTACTTATTTTATATTCAAAGCATAGCCTGTGTTTCCCTTGTGACTAATTCCACATTTGATCAGGTCCTCCCTCACGCCTCTGCTGAGTTCTCATGAATCCTTAATTTCATTGTAGCCCTGTGATGCCAAAGTCGGTTTTCATTAGAGCATCCACACATAAATCCTGAGAGATTCCCCATTGCAAAATACCAAGCAATGCTTTCAAAATCAATTGAAAGCAGTTGAAGAAGGTAGAATTCTGTAGCATTAAATGCTAAGCCCTTGAGCTTTGTAACTAACAAACAAAGAAGAAACAGATTAAAAAATGATTTTCCAATTTTAAATCGATTTTTAACACAATAATTATTTAAGTTTTTTTATTTTCTAGATTTATATTCTACCTCCTCTGTTCCATAGACATGTAAGTTCTGCTGTTCACATCTTCTTATGACCCATCTACCCAAAATACAGTATTAAGTATTTGAGACTGAACATAATTTTGAATTGGATTGGATTAAGATGGGTGGCTATAGAAATCGAATAAACAAAGAAACAATCTCTGTATTTCATTAATTTATAGAAAGCAATATAATAGAGATGTCTTTAGTTCAGCATCCAATAATCTACCTTCTTCCACTGCTCCCTGTATAGCTTGATATTTTGCAGTCATTGGTAGTGATCTCTTTGCTGATTATGGTACACAGGTCTGTTCCAATTATTGGAAAACTAAGTTTATTTATTTATTTATTTATTACCACATTTCTATACCGCCCCATCTCCCATAGGACTCGGGGCGGTGTACAGCAATTAAAATACAAAATACAATAAATATT
>JANHFJ010003736.1:82251-96190 GCA_032468195.1 Cerberus rynchops
CTGAGGCCTAGGTGTTCCAGCTTGCTGGTCAGTATGGAGGGAATTATGGTATTGAATGCTGAGCTGTAGTCCACAAAAAGCATTTTAATGTAGTTTCAAAATCATCAGACATTATAACATTTCTTTTTGGAGTAGCTCCACTCAATAAACAGGTAGGAGTTTGTATTCTTGACCAATGGATAGTTGCAATTATGTTATCTTTTAACAAATATCAAAGCAACCTGCTCTTGATATCTCTGAGTTGTTTGTTTTTTAAACATATTCTTCCTATATTAGTCCCATTCTGAGCTGAAGTTCAAATCATTTTAATTTGGAATTTAGAACAATAAAACCTGCAACAAAATGTAATTTCATTAACAGCATGGGTCGCCTTGCTACATAAATAAAAGAAACCTGATTATCAAGCTATTTCTCTTCATAAAGTTCTATAAAGTGGCTTTGATTGATTAGTATAGTTTACTTAAAAGATGAAACAGCCTGTAAGTATGCTTCATAGAAACCAGACTAATGTTAACTTTCCAACCTAGAATTCCAAATCTTTAAAGAAATATTCCTTAGACTGACATAGTTATTAAATGTCTTCTTTTAAATGTTTATATGGCATTTAAGTGACATTTATTTCAGATCTCAATTGTTCCTCAGGCAGCTTCTTTGTAGTCTTTTGTGACCTCGTTCTTAGAGAATACTTCTTGTTTCCAAGTCTCCTGGCATTTGAGAGTCCTTTTTATAGAGGTTCTTACAGTGGAGAAGGTGGTGTTTCTTTCTGTATAATTAAATCCACACTCAAGATCAGAGTTCTCTTATTAAAACATTAAAAGAAAAAAAGAAAAATTGACTGGCTGACTACGGCCCAAGGCACTATATCACATTTTTCAAAATGAAATCATTATTTGACAGGAGAAAGAACAGTTGCACTACCATGATAATTCATTTCTTCTTCATTTTATATAAGTTGTTGTGTTTGTTGTGTGTTAATTATTATTTTATCTAAACATTGAAACTTTTGAAGTACGATACAAATGGTAATAAATTTATGGGACAAAATAACACATATCTCTTTGAATATTGTTTGAAAAGCTAGATACCTGAGCATACAATAGTTGCACTAGCTGGCTTTAGATCAGCAATATAAATAATGGTACAATTGTACATAACACATAATTAAGTAGCCTTAAATATTCATGCCAGAGGAATTTAAAACGCTTATGAAGAATCATCTTATAACTATTTTTATCTTTGAAAAACTATTCTGCTATTTCTCTACTAACAAAATGGTTGCACCTCAGTTCCTCAAACAGTGCAGGTAGTCCTTGACTTACAGTGATTTGTTTAGCAACTGTTTGAAGTTACAATGGCACTGAAAAAGTGACTTACAGCCAGTTGTCGCACTTACAACTGTCACAGCAGTCACATGATCAAAATTCAGACACTTGGCAACTGGCATTATTTATAATGGTTGCAGTATCCTGGAATTGTCATTGGATACCTTCCCAGCCAGCTTCTAAAATGCAATCCATGAGGAAAGTTGGATTAGTTTAACAACTGTATGATTCACTTAACAACTGAAGTAAAAAAAATGACAAAAGTTTATAAAATAGGGATGAAATTCACTATCAATCATCTTGATTAACAACAGAAATTCTGGTCCCAATTGTGGCTACAAGTTGTGGATTACTTGTATAGGAATTTGGAGAAGCACCATAATTTTTCAGGAAGAATCTGACAGGTAAGTTATATTTCTACTACTGAAAAAATGAAGGCAGTAAGATTTAGACTCTTATTTGTTGCTGTGAAAAAAGAGTGGTTGTCCAGATTTGTTACGCCTAATTTAAAACAGAAATGGACAATCAGTCTAATTTAATGTGACTTCCAGTCCAATTACAAAAGGTATTTACAAGCAGAGTCTATCCTGTTGTAAAAGAAGAGGGAAGGAATTTTAAGTATTAAAAAGAAAGAGGGAAAAAAAACAGAATAACCACCCAGATTCACTGTGAGCAGGACTGCATGTGAATGTGATAAATTATGGTTGGCTGTACAGTCAGCCAGATGTTTAGACTAGATTTGGCATTTTTATTGTGTCGTTCCCAAAGGACCTGGGATAGGCAGATGTTGCTTGATGGTGTTACAGGTATCGTTGCAAGGTATAGGCTGTTCCAAATAAAGCTATTTGAAATTTATTAATGGTAATTTTGACAATGCAATGGTGTTCACGTGGTGCTTCAGTTAATTTGGGAAAGCACCTATTACTATTGGTACTATTTTTACTTTCTTTTGCCACAGTCATTCTGCTTCTATTTGCAGGTCTTTGAGTTTGTTATCTTCTCCAGTTCTTTCTCTTCCATTCCACATCAACTATCGAGACTTTTTTGTTTATTGTTGTTTTGTAAAAAAGAGAATAAGTTGTCTTACTGTTGGCTCAATTGCTTATGATCTGTTCATTTACGACTAGTGATGTGACCATTTTTGGTTTAAATTATGGCATGTGTAAAGAAGCCATTGTTCAATCCATGGGTTTTAATTTTGCTTTATAATGAAGCCAAGGTCAAAATATGGGTCCTAATTTTGATTTGCTTGGATGAATTTTAAGCATAGTCAAGACTAACTAGAGTGCAGAACAGAAGAAAATAAAAATACAACATGCAATTAGCTGAAAGGAAGCTGAAATGAATGCTTCCTTTCTTCTTCCTGAAGCTATAATGGGAGAAGATAAGAAAAAATGGAATACAGAAGTTCAAGGTTTGTTCATGTAGCACTGAACTACAATAAATATTGTGACAAATAGCAGTTTTAATTGGCCTGTATTGTGAAAGACAAACTGGGCATGAAGCACATAATAAATTATGGGAATAATGAAGGGAGGATTGGAAATTTACATTTATGGATGGTAGATTTCTTAGTCAAAATGTGCATGTGTTTCAGCAAATTAATGCCTCTCCTCTTCTCTTCTCTTCCCTCCCCTCCCTACCCCTCCCCGCTTCTCCTCTCTTCCATTTTTAAATTTTCTATATGGCTCTTTCCCCCCCACTGTTCGAAAGTGTTATCCCATTAAAGCTCAGCTACTTAGAGTATTTTGCTACAGTTTCAAGCAGGGTCTCCAATCTTGGCAACTTGAAGACTTGTGGACTTCAACTCCCAGAATTCCTCAGCCAGCAAAGCTTGGACACCCCTGGTTTCAAGACTCTGTGATCATGGGTGAATTTATAGAATTTCTAGGGATCATGGTAGCATTTCTTCTTCTTTTTTTCCTTTTTTGGTGCCTTTAAATTAGTCTCGTGGTGACTGCTCCTGGTGACTGCCTGGGTAAGTCCCTACAGATTTCTTGGCAAGATTTCAGAAGTGGTTTGCCACTGCCTCTTTTTCCCTAGGGCTAAGACAGAGGGGCAACAGAGACCCAAGGTCATTCAATTGGCTTTGTGTCTTAGACAGGACTAGAAATCCCACTCTTCTGGCCTGGTGCCTTAAGCTCTAGACCACACTGGTTCTCAGGTAGTACATTACATCTCACAGTTTTTATTGAATTGGACCATATTTAGCTGTAGTTAAAATGGGTAGTCTCGAAATATAAAAAGGGAAACTGGGAGAGCCACGTAGCAATGCTATACCTCTTCATTATATTACTCCTTTTTTCTGCAGAGAAGGTAAGTAGTGTAGACCTTTTCTATCCACCATTACTATCCTGTCCTTGGGTTAAAATTCTTAGGACTGAATGCTGTAAATGTATTGGCAGTGTTTATTTATTTATTTTATGCATTTATCTATATCCCACCTTTATTATTTTTATAAGTAACTCAAGATAGAGAACATAGGCTCTCTAGCTGCATCCACTCCCTTTTATTCACAAAAGTTGAAGAATGAAAATAAGGAGGAACAGAGTTAAAGGACTCTTTCTCATTCTCTACACGTAACAGTAATACTCAGTAATAGAAGAGATCTTGAATTGAATAGTTTGACCCAAGACTTAATTCAATTTGATAAAGGTACAACAAAATCCTTATGCTATATTGTAGCATATATTGTACCTGCAGTCCATGGTGTTTGTTTTTTTTTAAAATGCAGATATCTCCAATGGAAGAATGTGTTTGATTTTGTCTCAAAGTCTTAACAGCCTGAAAGGGCTGGCAATTTTTTGAAGAGCACTTGTGTTCATTTTTCAATTGCATTATACAAATTACCTGAAAAGACAAGCACCTCAGGTGAATGCTCAGAAAATAACTAGTATAAAACCTGAATTTGGCATTGAACATTCTGCTCAGTATAGGTGCTATGCTGGACTCAGTATGAACTCTAAATTGTCCTTAGTGCCATGTTGTTGTTGTTGTTGATGATGATGATTTTCAATTTTTGTTGCAATCACAAGGGTTTTTGTTGCAATCACAACTGACGAATGAATTAATTTCAAAGAGAGTTGTAGTCCTGATGAAAACTGTCCTTGATACCTTAAGGTTTTTTAGATAGATAGATAGATAGATAGATAGATAGATAGATAGATAGATAGAAAGAAAGAAAGAAAGAAAGAAAGAAAGAAAGAAAGAAAGAAAGAAAGAAAGAAAGATTTTTAATTAAATGTTGAATTAAAAGCATATGTAGATAACAGAAAATATTTACAGACCACTCACATTCTGTACATAAATTGTACATAAACTCCTACCCTTAAAATGATGCTATAGGGCATTGCACACCAGACCAACTAGACACAAGAACAGTTTTTCCCCGAATGCCATCACTCTGCTAAACAAATAATTTCCTCAACACTGTCAAACTATTTACCAAGTCTGCATTACTATTATTATTCTCATATTCCTATCAGCTATCTCCCCCCACTTATAACTATAACTTTGTTGCTTGCATGCTTATGATTTATATTGATTATTGTTTCCTAGTATGATTTGATTACTTATTTGTACCCTACGACTATCATTAAGTGTTGTATCTTAGGATTCTAGACAAATGTACCTTTCTTTTATGTACACTGAGAGCATATGCATCAAAGACAAATTCCTTGTGCGTCCAATTACACTGGCCAATAAAGAATTCTAATCTAATCTAATCTAATCTAACAGGCTAAAAATTAAATCCTTATTTCCCAGTAGAAAATTCTCAGCTAATGATAAGACTGGTAGTTCTGGGGACATTAATTGCATCCTATAAGACTTATATTGGCTTTACTGATATTGTTGGACTCTTACAATGATCTCACTGCTATTTCATAGAACAAGACTTGATCTTTTGTTCAGGAAAGATAATGATCTGCATATGGAGAATCAAGATAAAATTTAGATTATAAGAATTCCTAGTTCTACAATGGAAAGAGTACTTTTTAAAAGGAATGCACACACCAGAATGAAATCAGAAGGTTTTTCTAACTGCTTTGTGGAAATTTCCTGTCACTTCTATGAATAGTTGTATCAAAGTTATATTCTACAATATATATAGCACTGTTTTTAAAACAAAAGGAAAAAAATCAGGGCTGATCAAAGTTCAGCTGACTTTCTCTAAGAGGGCAATCCAGAGCACCACCCATGCATTTTTCAATCTAGCGTAGGAAAAGTATTAATCTATGACGGTGTCTACTAATTTCTAACAATACTATATCTGCATGAAATTTAGATTGCATGATGGGATGAGACATATTAAAGTGTGATTTACAATTAAAAATCTTTAAAAACAAATTTATTAAAGTGTCTATAAGTTGTTTCAAAATGTAATTTATTTGAGATTTTAAAATTTCATCTTCATTAATTTTTATAAATAATTCAACATGTCAAATATATCTAATGTATTCCTTCCTTGTCCTATTTTCCCACAACAATCATCCCGTGAGGTGAGTTGGGTTGAGAGAGATTGGTCCAAAGAAAGCCAGCTTTCAGACCTAAGATAGGACTAGAATTCACACTCCTGGTTTCTAGCCTGGTTCCTTAACCACTAGGTGAAACTGGTTCTTTTGCAGTGACAATAGCTCCTTTTATATGAAATAATTACAGCAATTATAGCCTGACATCAGATAGATAAGAGAAGGAATGATAATAAAGAATAATGATGCCCCTTCCCAAATGCAATAGAGTTGGTTGAATGAAGTTGAAGGCTGGGGCAAATATTTAAGCTGAACTCAAATAACTTCTCTACAAAAGAAAGCAGCTCAACTAAGATAGTTCATGAAACATTATCACGTATGTGCCAAAATTAGACCCTGAGAAACAGGTATGCATTTAGAGTACCAATGGTGGTTTGATCACAAATGTTACCTGGATTTGAGAAGGACCTGCCAATTCTTAAATCTAATACTTCCCCCATCTACAGAATTTGTGCACAGACACAAAAACTTATTTTTCCTCCTTCTTTTGGTGTAGCTGCTGTAGTGCTGAATATCAACAATTTGAAATTGGATCATCATGGAGATTCTTGAAATGGGAGACAGCAGATTGAACTAGATTGAACTCTTATCTATATTCATTGGATAAATACAAATCCAACCCAAAATGCAGGACTCTATTTGAAATTCTTTACTACAAGTACAGTCCTAACAGAACACAAATATTGTCCAGCATGCCAACATCCACCCAAGAGAATCCATTTTTCACCCCATGTAATAGGGCTCAGGTTATTTTCCATTATCTGTTTGCTCTTCCCCTCCTAAAGCAGGTCATATCTGCTTTTGTACAGTTTGTCAGGGTTCCAAGTAACAGCTCCTAAATAATCAAAACTCCAAGGCTCTAGTATTCCTCAAAGTATAGATTTATTAGAGACATCATACTGGCACATCTGGGAAAACCCAAATCTGAATTCCTGCATTTCCCCACCTAAATTAAAGTCCTCCAAGGTGTCACATGTAATGTTCTTCTCCAATCCATCCAGGATGAACCGACAGGTCAACCTCAAACATTCCCTCCACAGGTGCTGGTGAAATGTCATTACTTCTCACAGGAAAGAATGTTATTATGATATCACCCCAAGCAACTATATATCCTCCCTTCCACTCTTTCTACAACCTAGTGTGGCAGCCCTAAAAGCAAAACGAAAGAGAAGAAAGAAAAATAATCCAAAAGGTTCTTTTGGGGGCTGACACAGCTCATATTCTCAACAATGTTGAGTTACTCAATTTCTAGTTGCTTGAAAATTATGTGTCCTTTTTAAAAGGCCATTATAATGATAGACAGTTTTAATGAGTACAGAAATGATTTACCTGGCCCTGTACTTTTCTAAAAGGTGAGCATTTCCCCCTCATTCTCTTGCAGTTGCTTTTGAATGTGCTGAAGCGCTATTACCAATTAGGGCTCTGAATGTAGAAAGCAGTGCAATATTTTTAAGTGATTAAAAATATTTTTTAAAGAATTAGTTTGCTGCAGTGATTAAGGTGTTGGTCTAGACCTAGGAAAGACCATCCACAGCCTTGGGAACTCACTGAGAGTCTTTGGCTAGTCACTTTCTCTCACCCCAAGCTATCTCATAAAATTGCTGCTGTGGAGGAGAAAAATGAAGATTTACATATATGGAGTTCTTGGAAGAAATGAGGACTATATACATAAGAAATAAGTATTTTTGTTTTAGTAAAGAAAGATTTTGCCACATCTGAAATTCTCTCTCATATGTATTCTCACACAGCACATTTGTACAATCCCCAGGTATAATGTACTGGAGAAATGGCTTTAACATAAGTCAGATTCAATCTATTCCTGCTCACCTAAGATTTTTTAAAAATCAGCAACAACAACAACCTATGACTGTATTTAAAATAATAAGGAAACCAGGGTGAAAATTAAAAATAAAAACAAATGGTGTAAGCCTAGCCTCAAGCTGAACAGCCTTGTCACATTTCATTCCTTCATTTAAATTCCATGTTAAGCAAAGCACAGAACTGTTTACCTTTGTCTGATCGTTAATTCTCTAAATTTATGTGGAATCATGTACAGATGCTCTGGAAATTGGCCTGGAAAAGCATGGCATTTTAATTGATCCCAGAGCCTTCTCTTTCATGGGCCCCTCTCTGTACAGTATGCCATTGGTTCCCGCTTGGTTGCTTAGCCACTGGCAAACAGCCAATCAAGGTGCAGAAATGCTGGGAAGGGAAGTAACCAATCATGTTTTTTTTTTAAAAAAAAAAGATTTTGCAAACACCAGCAAATCAGAGCATAATACAAAATCTTGTTAAAGGAGGGTATGATACATTGCCTGAATGTTCACATGTGATTTAAGCTGCATGCCATGGTGGTTTCGACTGGGAAATTATAAACTACTTGGCATACTTGCAAGGAAACAATTTACAGGCTTTACTAGATTCTGAAAATAACATTTATCTCATTTCTAATGAAGCAATGACTTACCAGTTATTAACATTCCCCACATATTAGTCAAAGTGTGCAAGAACTGGAGAGTTTGCTGAGAGAGTCTCCCATTATGAGCAATAAGGGCTCATTAGGTACACATTCTGTTTCTTCTGTTTCACTAATAAATTCTCAGTAATGTGCCCCATTCTGTAAATTTAATTTTCCTATTCATTGTTACTGTGAGTCTGTATAGAATGTTTCTGTGTAAAAGTCAAGGAAGCCTTTAGCTGTTATTTATGTTGTGGGAGAATGTCCACTTTAATAAGGAAGCCAAGCAGTTGGAGATAATTCAAACAGTAATCACTGGGATCTTCACAAAAGGAATACAGAAGAGGAAATACAGTACAAAGGAAAGTTACAGGAAATTATAACTATGGCTGCATATAAAGCCCATATTCCACTTTCACAATATAAAATGAGTTGCTTTTCTGATATAAGATAGCAGCTATAATAACGTGATTGCCCATCGTAAAGTGGGAAAAATGACACAATTTGTATCAGATACAGCACAGTATGCCCATCATCACTTCCATAATTTACATAAAGAGCTTAGCATAGGAGTCGAATCAGATGTCTTCTCTCTCCCCCATGCTTACCATAGCCCCAGTTTTAATGCATCTAAATAAACACTAATACAGTGTTCCAGAATGCATATACATTTGTAAATGGATGTGTCCTTTTATTTTATTTTTTATAAAACACTTTGGTAGTCTTTGACATTAAATAGTTAAGCTTATTCAGGTAATCTTTGCTTAACCCCAACTGGGACCAGAACTTCTGTTTCTAAGTGAGATAGTTGTTAAGTGAATTGAACCCATTTTTTTGACCTTTTCATTGTAGTGGTTAAAGTGAAACACCTTAGCTGTTGTGTAAATGAATCTGCCTTCCCCCATTGAGTCTACTTGTCAGAAACCATCTAAGAAAGTTGGAAATATCACATGACACCAGGACATTATAACTGTCATAAATACATTTTCAAAGCGCCCAAGTTTTGATCATGTGGCCATTGGGATGCTGAGCAGTTAATTGTAAGCTTGAGGACCAGTTATAAGTCCCTTTTTTCACTGCCATTGTAACTGTGAACAGTCACTAAATGAATGCTTGTAAATTGAGGACTACCTGTACCACGATCCCACTCACATTTCCAATTCATTGGTTTCATGTCCAAAAGGAGAAAGCTCAGGGATGAAATTTCTTTCTTTCTTTTACAAGTTTGAACAAATGGAAACAATCAGATAAATAAACCCAAAGCCAGCAAGCTGCTGGATTAGTCCCAATGTCTCTTTTGGGTATTCGAAATACCTCTCATTTAGAGTAATTCTCTGCTAAAACTGTAAAGCCTCTTAAAATGTTGCTTATTAGGCCATAATTCTTTTTAATTCCAATCTATAACTATATCCCCATCCCCATTTCTTGGGAAGAATTTTTTACTATTATTTTTATCTCAGGTAAATTGAGCAGCATCCAAATACTGATGCAATAGGCTAACCATAATACACTGTTTTATAAAAGGATTGTGACTTCCACTCTAAAATATACAAAAGCAGAAGTTTGATCCTGACTGGTCTTCTAAGATTTAGCCTCTGAAATGAAGATAATGTAATTCCCTTATTCAAGGTCATCAGTTTTTGCCAGCATGAAAGGTTGGATGCAACCAGACAGCTTGTAGCATCTTAAAATATTATTTGGCTTACATCAGATTACTTCTCTCTTTTCCGAATGTTTCCATCTCTGAGTCATAACTCCCACAAAAAGGAGGAAGGGATAATCATGTGTGTGCATGATTTAGCCATGTTGAAGAGAGTGAGACCTTTATCATCTTGAACAACACCTAAAACTTCAGTCCTTCAAAATTCTGTGGTATATTTTCATGAGTATATTCTAATAACTGATGTACACAATTGATGAAAGATTTTCATTGTACTGAATGGAATGAGCATTGTGCTAAAAGGAAGTTACTTTTGTGTTTTGTCAGTCTATTTCAAAATCACTGGTTTTGATTTGAGGGGTGCTGGGACCTAAGAGTATACATCCCATATGCATCACCTCTGAATATGCCTAAGAATTTTAGGCATTGGCACATTTCAATGACTCGTCATCTCAGGTTACCCTAACCAATTTGTTTCAAGATCTGATCTAAGTGGTATGGGACCAGAGCCTTTTTCTTCCAAGTTTTTACACACACACACACACACACACACACACACACACACACACACAGAGAGAGACGCCATCCCAGCAGCTTGTCCCTCAGGGTGGCTGAACTTGGAGCCCCAATAAATTACACAATGGTCAAATTAATTATTAGTTATTTATATTTGTACTTGTAAAACTTGACCCCATTTTTACAAGTTGTAGATAACGGGGTTTTGGTGAGGTATGCTTATATCAACCACTCACAGGGGGGGGGGGGGGGAGAGAGAACAATACATCCGAAATAAAATCTATTCACAAAATTGTTCGTGGAAAAACTATACTTACGTACACAATAGAAAAATATTTTGACATTTCTTACCTCATGCTGCTTTGCAAGCACACTCTTTGCTTGAATAGCCCTTGATGGGAAAAGCATGTTCTATTCAGCACAATTCTTTTAAGGCAGAATCACTTCATTTGGTGTTATAACAATAAGCCATGGAGGAAGATATTAACTGTGTAGGAAAAGGAAAGGTTCGTATCTTCTTGCATTTGCTAATTCAGCGTACATTGTGGGGTGGTGGAATCAACACGTAATTAATAAGGAGTATTAAATTTGGCGAACATGAATGTAATTTTGCTGCACAAATTCAACCTGTAAAATTCTGTGAGCTCTGATCTGCATTCTGCTTGGAGATCGTGGGAGAGGCTCAGAAAGCTTCCTTCAATGCGGAACTGTTGAGTAATTAGGATATTAAATACATTCCCCTTCAAGCAAGGTTGGCTTTGTTCCTGTTTGCGTTCATTGCTACCCTGAAAGATTGAATGTGTCTCGTTTTCCCTCACCATATTTCACCACTTGTTCTGAACACAGTAAGCAGTGGTAGTGTTGGACTTGAATTTTGGGGTAGAAGTTTTGGGGGTGAGTGGGGTTGGATGACAAACCCAAGTCGGATTCAGGGCCCAGTTCAGAGGAAGAGCGTTCCTAAAGTCCTAAGGATTTTGAATACAGTTTGAGATAAAGTATTATTTAATAAGGTCATAGCTCAAGATTATTAAACTGAACCTAACCCTAAAATGCTTACCATTTACTGTAATTTGTAGGCAATAATTTGGAAAAAAAATGCAGATGCAAACCAACCAGGAAATATTGCATCTAACCTGGCAATAAATTTCTATGTTCTGTGAAAATTGTGAGGAGATATACAGAGGTCAAGACCACATTTGAATGGAACAGTTACGTAGGCAGGAAAGTTCACAAAAATTGCCTGAGAAGAAAGAAACCAGCAACTGGAAAAAAGTAGATTGGGTGTTCTCAAGACTAGGCAGTTACTACTACTACTGGTAATTCTTCCTTAAAAGGTTTTTTTTTTAATAGAAGGAGGATCGATACAAGTAGCCCTCGACTTACGACCACAATTGGGTCCAGAATTTCCATCGTTAAGCGAGCCGCACCCAGTTTTATGACCTTTTTTGCCACAATCGCTAAGTGAATCACTGCACAAATCATGCTGTTGTTAAGCAAATCTGGCTTCTCCAATTGACTGCTTGTCAGAAACCAGTTGGGAAGGCAGCAAATGGAGATTACATGACCTGGGACAATGCAACAATGCAACTATCGTAAATAATGAGCACCTGAATGTAATCATGGGGAGGTTGCGACTCATAAGTGCAAGGGCCGGTTGTAAGTCCCTTTTTTCAGGGCTGTTGTAACTTCAAGCAGTTGCTAAATGAATAGTTGTAAGTTGAGGATTACTTGCATTGCTGATGGAAGAACACAGGGAGACTATAACTGGAATGTTGGGTGAACGTGGTGATGGTGATTGCACAATTTATGTGGGAGCATTCGAAAGAACGGGCATGAGGAAATCATTACAACGTTCCCCTCTCGTATCTTCAATATCTTTTGAATTAAAAACATTACAGGGATATTAGTAATAACAGCTCCAGGATTACATTAGGCATCTATACAAAATCAGGAAACGACATCCAGAGTGCTCTGACCCCCTACAACATGTGCAACATCTGTAAATTCTCAGTAAGATAACTAGCTCAGCACATCTGGAGGGAGTCTGATGAAGAAGATATTAGAAAGCAATCCACTGTGAAATTAGAGTATCTGATAGGCCCAATATTCAGAAATCCCTGAGTTGTTAACACTGGCCCAGGCTTCTTCTGTTCGGCTCACTTTTGCAAGTTGGTTAATGGGGGAAGAATCATGGTTGCTCTGTAATGCATTCAAAAAGTGTATGATTTCACTAGGAGACCATAATAAATGACCACTCTGGTTAAATTTAATGTGACAAATTAGTTTTTTTTATCTGCCCTGGCAGGACCTTTATAGCGTTCTGTTTAATGTTGCATAATATTGGATGGTAACTGTTTTTTTCCATGCCCGTTTAAACTCTCTTTTTTTTTTCTTGCATGCGAGAGATTCATGTTGAAAGGCTAATTTGGCTACGTACAGTTTGGGTATACCGCTGCCAGCAAATCCCTCTTGCCAAATTAGGAAAAAAACTGCCCCAATGTCTTTCCCCATCAGCTTCCATTCTTTGTACTTTCTTGTCCAGAAACCTGGCATTTAAATAGCAGAAAACCAGTCTGAAGAGCTTTTGGGATCATTTCCTGAGATAAGCTGCTCTGCCATTACTTCAGTGTACATGGTATATTTTAAATACATTTGAAATTGATAGCTATTATTAAAGAATAAGCCATGAACATTGAAACTGTTGATTAACGACACCTTAATGGAACAGTTCACTACTTCGGACATAAAATACTGTGAACAGTTCTCTTGTGTCTGTGAGGTTTCCCTTGTTAAACCACAGTTACCCCATGTACATCACATTTATTTCACTTTTGTAGATCAAAGTAAAGAGAGAAAGCCACATTTGAATTGAGTTGAGTGCTTGGTGACTTCATAGATCCTTCCATATTGACCCTGGGCAGCCATACAGAAGTGGTTTGCTATTGTCCTCTTCAAGAGGGGCTGTTATTGTTTTTAAGTTCACAGAGTGACCCACAACCTTAGTATCTCCTGCCAGTATCTTGTTCCAATATTAACCAGGTCTGAGCTTACAAATTTTTTGAGATCTGCCAAGATCAGCCACATGCTACCACATAGCTTGGGCAGCATGCCATAAGTACGCTGCAAATTGCTACACGTGGAGAGAAGCTATAGGTGAATGCAAGCAGAGCTAACTTTCAGACTTCCAAGTGAATACATGGAGATCAGGGAGAGAAAGGGAGATGCCACTTGATGTCTCCTCTATCACAGTTTCTTTCCAGTTTCAAATTCTCTATCCATTCACCTGAATGTCTGAGCAAGACACTGTAACAATATAACATTTCAATTCTTTGTTAAATGATGCACCAGGATGACAATATTAAACAATCCTTTAGGGTAGAGGTGAAATTCAGCAGGTTCTAGCAGGTTTGTTAGAACCGGTAGTAAATTTTCTAAGCAGTTTGGAGAACCGGTT
>JANHFJ010003738.1:100144-113371 GCA_032468195.1 Cerberus rynchops
AAGCAATATTATTTTTAAAAATGAGGTTTAATAGCCTTGGCAGTTGAGAATTTGACCCTTGATGCTGGTGTGATTAAAATATGTGTTACATACAGATCCAGTATGGTGATTGCTAAAAGTGAGCTACAAATCAGGAAGTTTAGATATCACCTTAGCAATACAATTAATATTTGATCTTATACTAATCATTACTTTTCAATAACTCCCTTTTTACAACCCTGTAATCCCTTAATTCGGGGTAAAGTTGGGGGCGACAAGATGGAAGTGAGCATTTACTGGCCAGATGTTCTTCCTGATGCAACACAGTGATATTTTTTCTTTGCGTCCTTCGCTATTAGGCCACCATGCCACTCAATCACTATCTTTCAGCAGGAGACTATATTTGCAAAAGGGATATCTGAAAAATAAAGGATTCCAGTTACTGAAATATTATGAAGGTCTAAATTACCACAGTGTAATGTTGAGTTAAGTTACTGGGGAGATTACGGATCTAGTCAATTTACAAGAATAATGTAAAAATTAAATGAGTAACCTCGTGAGTGTTGTTGTGAAAGACAGAATGTAAATAAACAAACCTTTTAAGAATAAATAAACATTTAAAAGCATCACACTATTGATCTAATCCACTTCTGAACTCCAGATGGATGATATTGCAACTAGAGATACAGGTTCACCTGGGCTGAAGTAAATAATGGGTTAGGTCTAGAGCAGGACAATAATGGCACAGTTTCTCTGTTTGGAAACTGCAGGTGCTGAAACAAAGGTGATAACCTTATGACTTTCCAGAAATTGCTGAACTACAGTTCCCAGCACTCCCGATTAGCATACAAAGTAGACATTGGGAATTGAAAATCAGCAGAATCTGTAAGAACAAAGCTCCCTCACTCTTCACTGAAAATTTAACAGAGAATTAGGAAAAAGAGCATCATAGTTCCAGAAGGTATAAAGATGGATAATGCCCTAAATTGACAATGAAATCAGTTCAAACTCACAAAAATGTAAGAACGTATTGAACAAAAGGTAAAATAATGATCGACATCAGAATGAATATCAGGGTTAGAATAAAAACCAAGGAAACTGAGAGCATTTATTATTGAAATTCTTGCACATTCTTTATTTCAAAATAGTTTGTACTGTGAACTGCTGAAGGGCCAATGGAATTGCTAATGATGTAATCATACTGGTGTACAGTGCAATATAACAACTGATACTTTAGAGGTACAGTCAAAGCATTTCCTATTTTAAGAAATGTAAAGTCCTTCTAATGATTAAAGATTAGCAGAGATTGCATAGTAAGAATTTCCCACTGTGAATTACAAATGCAAATGATGAAATGAATAGGTGGAATTGACCAGAAAATGTGCAAAGTCTCACACAATAAAACAAGAAAACCAATAGAGAATCAGTAAATCCTCAAGTGGGTTCAGTACTCCATACTTCAGTAAATAGTATTTTTAATTATTATACCTTTATCATATCACTTGTCAAATACAAGATTGCTATGGCAAACCTTTGAAAAATTCACACTCTCTTCAGTCCTTCGTCCCCAAGAATAAATATCTTACTAATTAGTTTCATTTTTAACAAGTGCAAATAAGCCCCTTACCCACCCACCAATGTGGACCACAGTTCAAAGCCAGGTCAAAACACATAAAATGTTACACATTCCCTGTTTAATTGATGCTTCATTCAGGAGAAAAGAAAGCTATCAGTGACAGGGAAAAAAGTGAGGTTTTTCTGTTTTCAGCTGCAGAAAAAAGAAAGCATCAATTAAAAAAACAGCTTTACGATATGTTATATATCTGGCAAAGAATGCCATCCCTCTGAGAAAGAAATTAATACAGATCGAATTATAGAATGCAGCTGATTATAAACAGGAAGAAAATAAGCAAAATTTTTTCATTTTCGGAATTCTGAAATGTTTTTCATGTTCTTCTCATTCTACTTTTAGGGGGGAAAATCACTACATGTTGTCAATTGTCATAAGAAGTCTCTTCTTTTTCTGGAAGAGAAAAATAAATCTTCAATCTGTACTCCATCATTTAGAGAATATTGATGTCTTTTTAAGTGAAAGAAACATGCAATTTTTCTTTAATTTTTCTCTCCTCTTGAAATTATTACATGATATTGGCGCATTTTAGATTTCTAATAATTTCATATACATACTGTTAGATGGATACTTATTATAAACAACACTTCTGGTCGTTCCATGTAGAATAGCAGTTTGCTAGTTTTCATTTGCTAGTGTATTTTATCAACAAATGCTAAAGACCAGAACTTATCACACCATCTATTAATTGAGATATTATCCACACATTCCCACTATTTAACAATAACTAATTCAACTGCTAAACTAGATAACTGATGAATGTTATATTTTCCATGTTTTGTTCTTTTAATCAATTACATGTAACTTTTGAAAGACTTCACAGACTTCTACTTAGTTATATATGAGATCTCATTAAAATATTAAATATTTTTTAGTTATTATTGCATTAAAATGAGATTTCTACCAAAGATTAAATAATATTTTATTCAGTTTACAGCCTCAAAAATTGAATCAATTGAATTTTACAAGTTATATACAGTATGGCATTGTTCCTGGATTGATCCCACCAATATAAGAATTTAAAGTATGCTTCCCATATAGCTGCTGATAACATATGCATAGTTCTATAGAAATTGTCTGTCATTTTCTTTTAACTATTATGTTATATCTAGATCCAAAACTTCATTTATCAAAATAAAGATTTTCTAAACATCTATTTTTACAACAACAATGAAAAACCCAAAACTATTTAAACAATTTTTGACATTATACTTACCTTTCATAAAATATGAACATTAATTTTTGAAAATTAGTTCTGTATTTTTAATATCGATCACATTTGTTTTATAATATTGAATTATTTGACGCCAAAAAAATCATCATATTCTAAGTATGAATTGATATACAAATTGTTCTAGTCCAGGCCGTGTAGCTTTTATAAAAAAATGTTTATCCTATAACTACCATTTTCGGTATGAATTCAGTTGTGCAGTTCTGCTTTGATTAAAATTGGGAGTATGCTATCAATGGATGAGTTGTTTAGAATAAATCCTAAAAACTTTGTGTCTCCACGTTCAGCATATTAGTTGTATGAAATTTTTGAGTTCATTCTCTTTATGAAGGTCTGTTTGGAAGCAAAAGGTCAAGTTTAAACATTTCCAGAAAAGCTAAAGATGTCTTCAAGCTGAAGTTCAAATCTAAATTCAGCTTGAAAAAATGCATAGAGATGTCCTTACATCTATCTTAGAACATAGCAGAGGTTGATCAGAGTGCCTGAACTTTCCTTCCATGTTTCATTTAAGGATTAAACCCAACTGCAAATTAATTGACCTGCACATCCGTATTGTTCCTGCATACTATTCTGATCTCAAGTTTGCATTTCCCTTGTGGGGGGAGGATAGATACAATTCTAAACAAAGGACTCTAAACAATCTATAGTTTCCTTTTCTAAGAATACTGTGAGATCCAAAGGCATTCTTGGAAATAATGAAGTAGTTGGAGGCTGCCTCTTTGCTTTCCCTAAACTCAGAAAACCCATATACAGCCTTGGCACTTAGGAAATTCCAGCAGCTGAACTCTACCACATCCAGAGAGCTCTGGGGAAAGTGTTTTATATATGCTTAATTTTTAAAATTAAAAGAACTTTAAGAAAGTCAACAGGGAAAAGGAACCAGATAACCAACATGTCTGTGGGCCCACTGGTGCCCACAGGTACCAAGTTACTTCTAGCATAGTTATTATAACCATTTAATTTCCCACTGCTCTCCATCTTTCTGTTTCCCCTATTCTATAATCTTTGCATGATCTGTCTTACTACTACATTATAAATATGCATGTGTTGATTCATAAACTGCAAAAATGGGGGTTGAGAGGTGTGTTTGCTATTATTGTATGTTGCATGATTGCTATGCTATCCTGTAGGGCATTCTTTGAAAGGACATTGGAAGGAAAAGCTTGACTTTTTAAAAAAATTGGTTAAATGTCAACATGTTAATTATGATGTTCAGCTTCCCAGTTTTTGGTGATGCTTTAGGGAGTTTTATTAGAATGAGTTGGTAAAATCCTTAGGATGACAGAATGAACGAGATCACTTTGGCCTGCAGATGATACTGCCTTTCTGAATAATTTTGGTATCAACAAGATCCTGGATATTACTAGTGAGGTAGAAATTGTGAGGGGTGAATTGAGCTCATCATACATAATGAATCAAACATTGATGAAATACAACATTATGTATTCTGGTGATTTTATGTAGGGTTCCCCTTATATAGTTACCACAATTAGTGATTAAGCAAAGTGATTGCTAAGTGAAAAATCAAGCGACCACAACCATGCTTATGACTTTACCTCAGCTTTCATTTGCTTTAAATGTTGGCTGGAAAATTCTGGGAGTTGAAGTTCACAAGACTTAAAGTTGCCAAGTTTGAGACTCTGCTTTACAGCATCAAAAGAATACATCCCCAAATAGCTGGGTGGGCCCAAATGGTGTGAAAAGTTTCCAGAATTTGATTGAGGGATCCCAGTAAAAAGGCAAATCTTATAACTTTTTCCCTCATTCCCCTGTTCTTTGGAATATTCACCTTAATGCTAGGATAGCTGACCCATAACTACTGTTTGTAAATGACAAGACTAATTAGTTTCACACTTCAGTTTTTCTTTGTCTTCAACCAGCCTTTGGAATGATCATCCCAGATAATTCACAAGAAATTGATGTTTGTATTTATATTTGTTGGAGAGGAAGAAATTGCTTGAGTAAGCAAGACACAATGGAATACGTTGAAAGGAATCCATTAGCACCAACTGGCCTAGCATGCTCAGGTCTTGTGCCACAAGCTTCTTAGGAAGCAGCAAAAACCTTTAGTATGAAACTGTCAATTCCAGGCAACAGTTGCCAGATTGGAAGATTCTGAGCAACTAACTAAGGTCACAGAGCTGAGCTTGTTAGCTTGTAGTTAGCACTATTTAGGGTTATACTGTGCTGCAGAGAAGAACAGCTCAGAAAGAGATAGCTTAGGCCAATGGTGGTGAACCTATGGCATGCATGCCAGAATTGATACTCAAGGTCCTCTCTGTGGGCACACGTGCAATCACCGCAGCTCAGCTCCATCGTGTTACTCTATGGCATTTCTCTCCATTGTATTCAGGGAAACAGGAGTTTGTGGGACTAAAAAAAAAGTTAGTCAATCAATTCCAATTTCTCATGAAAGAAAAAGATCTCATCTCTGGATGTCAGTTGCTTTTCCTGCAGAGCTGCGGGTATTGTGATGCTCAGCCTCCCACCGGCCAGCTGGTCTTCAGCTCTCTGAGGCATGCACGTGAGACTTGCAGTTTGGGCACTCAGTCTCTAAAAGATTCTCCATCACTGGCTTAGGCAGTCTCTTTGTGAGGAGAAGAAAAAAATGGGTCAGGCAAGAACAAAGCATACTAAACAATTGAACAAGCAAGCAAGAAAGATGCTGCAAAGTTATTTTTTCATCACAATTGTAATTGAATGGTCATTGTCCAATAAATGAGGACTATTGTATTAATCTCAGTTACTTTGATACTTTTGTTCAGAAGGGTGAGCATAATGTGTTATATAAAAACAGTATTTGCAATATGAGTTTTCTTTCTTCATATATTATTATTTTTATTCTAGCTCCCATCACTTATGATTTGTTCTAGAGAAATAAATAAGTACACAAAACTGGCAAAGTTAAATATGTACTTATGCAAAATGTGCATTGTGGTAATATAAACAAATTTGTAATAAATCTGAATTTAATGTATTTGGAATACTGCATCCAATTTTGGTCGCCACATTGTAAAAAAGATTTTGAGACTCTAGAAAGAGTGCAGAGAAGAGCAACAAAGATGATTAGGGGACTGGAAGCTGAAACATATAAAGAACTGTTGCTGAAATTGGGTATGTCTAGTTTAATGAAAGAAGGACTGGGGGTGAGATAATAGCAGAGTTCCAATATCTAAGGCAGAGGTGTCAAACTTGCATCATCACATTGTCACATGACATTGTGATTTCCCACCCTTCGCTAAACCAGAGGTGGGCATGACCAGCACATGGGGCCATGAGTTTGACACCCCTGATCTAAGGGGTTGCCATAAAGAAGAGAGGGTCAATCTATTCTATAAAGCACCTGAAGGCAGGACAAGAATTAATGGATGGAAACTAATCAAGGACAGAAGCAACCAAGAACTAAGAAGAAATTTCCTGACAGTTAGAACAATTAACCAGTGGAATGACTTGCTTTCAGAAGTTGTGAATGCTCCAACACTGGAAGTTTTTAAGAAGAGATTGGACAACTATTTAGCTCAAATTGTATAAGGTTTCCTGCCTGAGCAGGAGGTTGGACTAGAAGACCTCCAAGGTCATTTCCAACTCTGTTATTCTGCTATTACAATTCATTATTCAATACTGGTTATGCAGATGAAAACTGTAAACCCCGTAGAGCCAATACTGCGTTTCTGCAACATTATTAGTTCTTCCTTTCCATTTTAATTGTCAGCATACAGCATTTAATTCATTTATTTTCTGCAGAATGATGCCCCTCCACTGGAGGTCTGAAGTGAAACAATTTGTTTTACCACCTCAGAAGCCTATTTCATTCTGCCATATGTGTAGATCAAAACATCACTTTTGTTTTACGTTGATAAATGAATGTAGATGAGACGACCATTTCATTTGCTGAGCCATGTTATAGTCTAAAACCAACTGACTTGTCTTACATGGGCTTGCTGAGAAACACTGTAAGGGGTAAGCAATAAATAGGAAAATAGGAAAGAGCACATAAAACTGATGAGTACTTACCCTCTATTCCCTACTGATGCTTCTGCTTGGCCCTGCTTAGCATTTCAATCTATGTAAAGTCAATGGGCCATATAACCTTCTTCCACATATACTAACCAATTAACATTATCCTTTAATAGGAAGAAGTTTAGGAGATGTTGCTTTTGCATTTACACACAGTAACACTGTTTACTAAACTACAGTGTGGATACTCATTTCAAGGGTTTAGATTATTTTATTTTGTCTGCAATGGGTGATTTGAACAAGAGAAGAAAACAAGAAAAGTTTACATCTACACAGATTTGAACATTTACTCACCTATAGCTTATTCTTAGAATGCTGCAGTTGAAACTTATGAAATATTTATCTGAAGTATAACCCTGGGTGAACCACCAACCAGTCCTTGTAGACTAGGAATAAGAAATGTGTAATGCTTTATAGCTACTTTGAATTTCAATTTCCATCAGTCCTAATCAGTATGGCCAATGGTGAAGGATTGGGGTGCTCAAAATCCAGAACTTCTGGAGGGTACAAATTTGCTTCCCATGGCAAAAAAATAATTTAAACTAAAAATTAATTATATCACGGATGCAACTGTAAATCAATTCTGCATCCATCATAGGTCAAATGCTATTCATCCTCCCTAGAATATAGTCACAGCAGGAACAGATAAGAATTGCATTAACTGCCTTTGTAAAAAAAAAAAAAAAAAAGATTCCCAGTTCTCTTGTATTCATATGTTCCTATACATTTTTAATTAAATATGGAAATAAAAGTGCACTGAATTGGACATTCCTCCAGAGTGAACAGTTACATGGAATAGAACTACTCCCAATCCCAATGACAGACCAATAGTCTTATTTAGGATGTTAGAAGTTAGCACCCACCCCGTCCTAGGAAAAAATGAAATATTCCAGGAAATATTAAAAAGGCAGAATATTTCCCCTAAAAGAGAAACAGAGAAATGAAATCTTAAGTCTGAAATTCAGGCCCAGCTCTTGCCTTCCAGCAGATTATTTGGAGGACAATAGACCGAGCTAGCTTTATTTGCAACTAAAAGGCCCTCACCTTCAAGTCATTATGGGATTGCCCAACTGTCCACATGGCACAGACAAAAGCTTCAACCAAATTTGAATCATGATTCATAGCCACATGGGAGTCTGACAACCAATCAGGATACTTACTCTTGCCATAGAAACAGGAAGCAAGAGGGTATAAATCTAGCCCGCTCCCTCACTTTCTTCCCTTTTTCACCTGGAACTTCAAGCCTGCTCCACCAATAAAACCATCTTTCCAAGCAGCCTCCATATTTACAGTGTCTTTTTCCCCACTTGGAACTGAACCACATGGACATTTCTTCCAACAAGGATTAAGGCAGTTTTCTATTTCAATCTTTGAGAGAAGCTTCCCAGAAGCAGGAATTCACAAGTGATAACAACAGAGGACATAACAATGGAAAAAGTTCTCACACCAATCCATTTCTTTCCACAGAAAATCAGAGCCAACTGCAAAATGAAGGTATAAAACAATTTCATATGATCAAAGTGCCCAAATCTGGGCTGGAACAATGGCCCAGTTTAATTATTCTTAGAAGCTGTGGTAAAAATGTCAACATGGTAGGCAGTTCAACTCTGCCTGAATATGCTCAGCTTTTTCAGGATAAGATAAACTCAAAAACCCAAGAGGAACAGGAACTGCTCCTAGAAAAGGTAGAAACAAAAACAAACACACACACAAACACAGAGGGAGGAGGGAGGGAGGGGGGGAGAGAGAAAAAACCTCTTTATTGTGCAGGAAGGATATCAGAGACTAAATGGAGGTCAGAAATCCAGCAACATTATCAGGCATTATCCTTCCCTGTTTTCCCAAATTTAGAAATTTGGATTTGAAGATGACACATGAAAGTTATACTTGCTGAGTAGATTTCCTTTCTGCTGTAAACTGAAGATTTATGAAACAATAAAACAAAGCATTCACACACACACCCCACTTCAGGCAAGGCCTAAAATAGTTCTAAATGTAACCAATTTAGAAAAACACTGGCCCTGAGGATGGGGCAACCAAAGGAGGAGCCAAAGAAAATAGGAAAGTTTGAATATAGGCAGGAGACCTGGGTTTTGTTTTTGTTTTGTTTTTTTGCAAAGCAAAAACAACCAGATGGAATGGATAGGAACCATACTAACGAATTCGTTCCCATCCAAACCAGATGCCTATCAGAATCTTGTTTCTCTAATTAATTCAATCAACCATTGTCATTTAGTAACTCACTAGTGATCCAATCTCTGATGTTTGGGCAAGTTTTGATTAGTCTTGATTTATCCAGCTCTTCCACTGAACATTTTCTCGAAACCATTTCAGCCAAAAGTCTGAAGGGAGAATACTTTTTATAGGGAAGTGGTTTAAGAGGGAGGGAAGGAGAGCAGGGCAGGAGAAAGATTCCAGTTTTTACCCTTTGTTATATGGATGAGGAAATTTCACTGATTAAAAAAAAAAAATTGTGTTGTTGTTAAGTACATACATAACAAGGAAGAGGAAGACCACCCATAGTTACAAATCTGTAATAGAAATGTCCCTTTATTTATACCCAAATTGATAGTGATGATGTTGACAGCAATTAAATACTGACGAATGGCTGTCTTTGAATGATATTTGACAACTCGTTGTTGTACTTTCTTTAAGGATCTGGTCTGATGGGTCCAACTGTTTGTGGGGGGAAAGCAGGTTGTGTCACCAGGCTTCTATTCCTCAGTCAGTACTGAGGTTGCAACAAACCATGTTTTAAGAATAAAGCGGGAATTTTTGCTTGCCTGCAGACATTCCCCTTCTAAGAACAGGGTTTATTTGTAAAAAGAGAAGGAGTACATAAGCTGAAGGTTCATTTACAGGGCTGTCATGGAAACAGCATTTTAAAATAACCACAACTATATAAAATGATAATCATCAAGCCAAACAAACTAAATGCCAAAATACTTTGAAACCTAAAAATAAGAACTAGGTTTAAATTACCCTAATTTCTACAAGGGTGGTAGGTGCTTGTTGTTTTTTGTTTTGTTTTTTTAAATACATTTCAGCAGGTAAATCACGTTTCGGGAGCACTCTCTTTGTTTTCTATTCTTGAAGTGCAGTGAAGTGGTTTCTAAATCAGGCTTTTAAAAGACATTTGGCTGTAGCAAAATTGTAATAAAAATGCATAATATGTACTTAAGACGGAAAGTAACACCTCTGCCACAAATTGGTTCTTTGAAATATTTAAATTAAAATGCCTAAACCATACTATGCTTGAATAGAACAGAATTAAGCAGCATGTAGCAGAGATATGAAGCTTCTCCTTACAGGGAAACATTTTCAATGGGGAATACAGAAAGGATGTAGAACTGGAATCTTTATTAATCATTACGTTGTTGGCGATTGTTTTCATTACTACAGATTTGTTTCCCCTTTCTTTTAATTCTTGTTTTATCACTGTCCTTGTTGTCCCCAAAATCGATCATGCCTTGTGATTTTTTTTCAAAAATTACTACTACAACTTTGATGGCTCCTATACTTCATGCATGCACCTTTCAACAGTACAGAACATCTTGAATAAGATTCCTTTCGAGAGCAGGGAGGCACAATTGAAAGCATCCTTTTGACTTAACAGTGCATTCAGTGGACAGACAGAAGTGGGTTTCTTATGTGCAATCCTATACAATGTAAGCCTTTACCTGGAAATAAGGTCCACTGAACAAGAGACACTGGGGAATTGTGTTTGCTCTACATCTGCAAACAAGCAGATCTCATTTGTGCTTCTTAGAAAACTGCCTAGATCTGAATGTCGTTTTTTTCTCTTTCTCTCTCCTTAAAAACACACTGTATCTCAAATTTTGCACTGTAGTTCTAAAGCCAAAAATCTTTATTTTAGGGGAAAATGTGTATAATTTAAAGGTCGCTTTTCATGCAGTTTTTTAAAAGCACATGGACTAAATTGGGATAGGCAGTTCACAGATCTAATTGCCTATGTAACAGTGCTGGAAGAAAATAAGCTAAAATAAGTAAGTCCCACTTCCATATTGAAGCTCCAACAATATCCAAGGATACAGGTTGCTGACTTCGATGCTGGATTTTGTGATGCAGTTTTAAAAGCAAGGAAAAATAATTATCTTTCCCCATTGTGCTGAAATAGTGAAAGGCTAATGAAACTGTGATGATGCTGTTTTCTCTGTGGTGTAGTATATAATGCAAACATCAGAATCATGTCTTATTGTATGAAATTGTACTGCAGATCCTAATGCTACAGTTAGTCTGGATACATGTATATCATTTATCTTTCTCTGTTTTCTTAATTTTTCTCTCTTCTTGCTCCCATTGACCCTTCAAGACAGGGCACCATCTGTTTTCCGTTTCTATAATATAATTCATATGGAATAGGTTCTGCTACCGATCTAAATAAATATCTCAAATAACAGTAAAAAGAGCAGTAAAATAAACAGCAATTGATATAAACATGTTCACTCATCTCTGTATAAGAGTCCAAGAAGAAGAAAGGTTAATATAGAAATGCCAAGCAAAAAGTAACCAAAAAATCCCCACTCACACATCTCTTTTATCTTAAATAGTTTGTCTGTTCCATTCAGTGACTTTATGGTGCTCCCCTGCAAGTTTTGCTTGGAATTCTTCCGTATTAGTCTCAGTTTAGCCTCTTGGAACCTGTGGTTATTAGTACATTATCAAGGGAAGTCCTCATCTGAAATGAGAACCACCTCTACGGGCTATAAATCAAACATAATTAGCCTCTCAAGTCAAGTTCTAGCAAAACATACCAGGGATTCTACACGCTGGTGATAAAAACAAAAAAATCAGTTTCAGGTATAACACAGTACAACAAAAAGCTAGATACATAGAATATTGCAACAGAAAGCCAGATATACACCTCAACAAGACAATATCATAATGAAGCATGAATAAAAGCATGAAGCTATCTTAGCCAAGAACAGATAGCCAATGTTTTATCCTCAGATCTCAAGACACCTCAGCCTTCCTCCCTAGTCATGTGTCAAAACCAGTCTTATTTAACAACACTGATTTTGTAACATTTAAGTAGGTCACTTTGTATGTATTTTTTTCCATTTCTACGGTGCCTCCAATGTGACATAGTATTAAGATGTAATAGATATGTCACATGGCAGCTCCCATGTTGTAGAATCATAGAATGTAAAGCTTAGAAGAGAGGTTGGTGATCGCCTGGTCCAATCTGTTGCCCAATGCAGAAATAACTACCACAGCATTCCTGATACTGTAGAACCAGCCTTTGTTTAAGCACCTCCAGTGAAGAAAAGACCATTACCAAATGGCTTTTACATTTAAGATATATTTTCCTGATGAAGAACTGAAATCTCACTTGCTTTAATTTAAGGCCACTGTTCCTTGTCCGATTGTCTGGAACAATTTAGAGAAAGCCTACCCATTTTTGCTTACTGTACATAGCAGCTTTTGGGATACTTAACAAGAACTATCATCTCTTTGCAATTTTCTACAGATTAAATATATCTAACACATCTAACCATTTCTCACTGATTTTTCCTTCCTGGTTCCAAATCAACTTGGTTGTTTTTTTCTAGATATGTTTCAGTTTTTCAATTTCTTTCCTTAAACATAGCACCCAATTAGAAACAATTTTCCAAGTGTTAATCTGATCAGAATAGAATAGAAAAAGTGACTCCTTTTGACATTTATATATTTAGTCTGATGCAACATTGATAGCAAGTATTTGTGTGTTTGTTGTTTGTTTGTTTGTTTTGGGGTGGGTGGGTTGCAGATGCATTATGTTGCTATCTTGTGTTCAATTTGTGATCTACCAAGGCCTCCAAATCTTTTCAGGTATTCCAACATAGCTGGGGCATATTTTTTCTTATGGAGGAAGACTAAAGCAAAGTAGGAAGTTTTAAAATTCCTTCATCAGTTGTAATTACCCGGCCATCTGCTTGAAACAAATGGGCCGCCCTTTCCTTTTTCTTTTTGCTACCCATAAAAAACCACGTTCTTTTTGTTTATTTTCTCTTCCTTTGTAAGACTGAGTCCCTTTTATGTTTTAGCAATTGTGATATTCTTTCTTCAGGCATTAGGCACTTGTTGGTGTGTCTCCTTGATGATTTCACCCATCCTATACAGTAAGTTTGAATGTATCTTAATAAATGTTCCCTATATATCCATAACAGTTGCATAAATTGTCTTCCTGATTTTTCTCTCCACACTGGAATCATACAGTATGTGACTGTACTTTCAATACCTTATTTTTTAGAAGTTTCCAACCATTCTGTATGTACTTTGATTTGGGGACTTCTATCATTGTAAGCCTTGGTGGCACAGTGATTAGAATGCAGTACTACTGCCTGTTGCCTGCTGGCTGCCTGCAGTT
>JANHFJ010003738.1:267651-277833 GCA_032468195.1 Cerberus rynchops
CTTCCAAAATATTTCTGCCAATTTCATGTTCAAATGTCAAGACATGAATTACATTTTTATGGTTTCTTCTACACACTTCAGTGACTATAATTTCACTACACCAGAAAGTTTATCCCATCCATATCCAAAACTACCAATCTAAAACTTTTCCCCAACAAAAAAACCAAGCAGATTTAAATGTTGTTTTGTTTTCATAATTCATAATTTCCTATACAGCAAGAATAAAATTGTATACCTCAATCTAAACGCTATTTCATACACAACACAACAAGAAATAAAAGGTTCTCCCTTCCCTGTGTAGGAAGTTATCACCCATCCCTCTCCTAGAAGAATGAAATATTCTAGGAAATACTAAAAAGAGGCAGAACATTATATTTTCCCTAAAGGAGAAACATGCTTCTATAGACAAACTCAGAGCCTCAACTCCCTGCCCCCTCCACCATCAGCTGCAAGATAAAAGACTGGGCCAGCTTATCTACAACACAAAAGACCTTCACCCTGAGGACACCCAACTCATCACATGTCACAAACAAAGCCCAAAAGCTTCAACCAAACTTTAATCATGACCTATGACCCCACATGGCCACATGGGAGTCTACAACCAATCAGAATACTTGCCCTTGTCACAGGAACAGGAAGCAAGGTTGTAGCCCAAAATAGGGTATAAATCTATCCCTCTCTCTCACCCGTGTGCCTTTTTGCCCAGGACCTAAAACCATGTGGATCTGTTCACCAATAAACCATCTTTCCAAATAGCTTCCATGTTGCCAGTGTCTTTATCCTCACTTGGAACTGAACCAGAGGGACATTTCTTCCAATACCTGCTCCAGATGGCATGGCTCCATTACTTCCTGTTTTGTCAAAAGCCAGTATGAGGTGACCACTATAATATTGAACTTCTCCATTCACAATTTAACATATGTTCCACTGTCAATATTCTGTATTTCCCCACCATTTCATTGATTGCTGGAAATCAAGAAGAGCAATGCTTCCTGTCACGATATAGTACATTTCAAACGATTCTGCTATTTTTAATGGAAGATCTGTATTACTTGTAATTCCAAGTATAGTTGACCTTCATAAAAGTCTGTATTTTCTTTCTTGAAATTCATTTGTAAAGAGTCCAAAGGCTGCAATATGCTCTCATAACCCATTTGAATAACAAACAGAAAATGTTTGGTCGCTTCATAGACATTTATGCAAAGAATGGAAAAAGAATGACTTGGACATCTGGTTTACCCAAAATAAATGTTATGATATTCCAGCTAACCAATTTGGCAGAACCAAAGCAGTTTTCTTCAGGTATCATCCAAACTTAATGTATTCCTCAAAATTCTTTTCCCCAACTTTATTGTCTCAGAATCTTCTGTGTCTTCTCAGTCTCTTCCATTATAAAGGAGTATACAGTTATTGTCAGCTATGGGACAAATATAGAAGCCCACCGTTTAAAATTTTGTTGAGTATTGATGATCCAATCTGCGCTCTTTATTACGGACACAACTATTTTTGGATGCAGAACTACTTTTTCATCTTCTTTTTAAAAAGCTGCAGCATTATTTCCTCTTTGCAATAAATGATCATTTCAGTAAAAACAAGCAGTGAGTTCTCACTCATTAGTTGGGCCGCTATTTAGGGGAAAAAATTACTCTCGTAGTGCCAAAATGGGTCCAGCCAATTACTAATATCTTGTTTCACTCTACCCCTTTAGTGTTTGACAGACAAATATAATTACACTGAGGTTGGAGAAAAGGAGGTGCAACAGTCAAATGAATGAAATTATGTGCACCCTATACAGCACAGCACACTGAATGAGCCATGTTTCTATTTCTGTTCTCAACATGTTGGCAGGTATACTGCATCTCTTCCTTCCTCTCCAGCTGTATCTATACTTCCTTTCAACAAAGACACTCAACCCTGCTAAGTCTATTTTTCACAATTTTGCAACCCAACATAGATCTATGAGTTTCATATTGATGACTGTTGCCTGAGTAAGAGGTGTGACCTGCACCTGAAAACAACATGCAAACTTTCTTAAATCCAAAGGATTATATCCCAACTGATGAGCTTCAGTTGGTGGCACGGTGCAATTCATGAGGAAGGCCTATTTTCTGCTTGGGATGAAGCAACTTCCCTGGCAGTGGTTAATGCCTGCAACAGACTGAAGAGAAGCTGCCAACATTCAAAAACTCTGATGAAGTGAGCCAACCTCAGACTAATAATTTTATGTCTCAATATAAAGTGGAAGAAATTACATAAAAATAGACAATTTTTAACAGTATGGTATTCTGCTATGAGAGGAGGCTTAATAACACAGTTGCCATATGAACATCTTTCTCCTATCTACAGTACCTAACTTTAGCACAGCCCATATGTCTATTTGTCTGATAACTGAACTTAACTGAGAGAGCATTAAATGGAGAGGGAGCTCTTAACACTTACTGCCTCAAGGGGGGAAAAACACTTTCGGGTGAAACACCTACCAATGGAGTACACCTTTTGTTATAACCTTTGGAGAAAAAAAATGAGACTCAAATTAGCACTTGCTTTGGAATGGTGCCCCAACAAACTGTGATGCTGAAACACATACAATACACACGATGCCATTTACAGTCAACTGTGGCTTAAGACAAACACCAGGTTTTTAAAGTTAAAAAAAAAATGTTTCGGAAAAAAATGGCTTCATTGGGAAACCTCATTTACTTGCTTTTAACAGCAGGAAGTAAATATTTCAAAGCAGGTTTTGGAATTGTTTCTAAGACCTGTACAATATGGTTGGCCAAAAAAGAGACTGTGTGTTTGTGTGTTTGTGGTAAATATTACATAAAGCCTTTCTCTATACCAGGAGTGGGCAATTACGGTATGTCTCCTTCATGACTCGTGGATTTCAACTCTCAGAATTCCTGAGCCAGCCATGCTGGCTCAGGAATTTTGGGAGTTGAAGTCCACGAGTCATGAAGGAGACATAATTGCCCACCCCTGCTCTATACTCATAGCGTTGCCATCTAGTGGCAGAAGGGCAAATCAATTTGTATGGAAACCTAAGTGGCAAATACCAAACTGTTTTCCAAGATAAATGCCAAGAAATCAGTGTAGACAAAATTTAAGTTTTGCAACACCTTGCTAACATATTGGTTGTGAGGTGTTAGATTAATCAGCAAAATATAGTCATAATTCCGAGGCTTTTTAAGCTGCCACCACCACACTTCTTTTTAAGTTATTGATGGCCCAGAAATCCAATGCCTGCCATGCATTTTGTACAAGAGATCTGGATTATGTTCCTGTAATCCTGCTACTACATAATCACACTGTTATTTCCAGAGAGAAAAGAAAAGCTGCCTTCAGTGGTCTGCCTGAAGATGTCTTCTCCTTTCTCTCTTCATGATGAATCCTGCTTCTTGTGAAGCCTCCAAGCATTGTGTCATTTATTTCTACCCTAAGATATTTATTTGTGTACATTAAGTTCCCCAAAGCTATCTTTTGATGTATGAAAATAAATACACTATACCCCATATATTTGCACACCTTAAAACATCCTTATATGACACTCTTCAGCCATGAAAAACAATAAGCTTCAAGGTTTTCCAAAGAAGTCAGCAGTCAAGCTGGATTGAAGTCGTTCAAGATAGTATCAGATATACGCCAGGTTTCTGTTGTAAGAAACCTGTGATATCAAAGCAATGGATTTTGATGAGAGAAAATTTCAAAATGGTCTCAACTCAGCATTGAGTAGATTAGCTGTGCATATTTTAAGGTATATTTTTGATGTAGAAAAATGGATGCTTTCAGAACCACCTTTTTCCAGTTATTACTGGAAATATGCATTCCAAAAACAATGTGTTTCTAAAAGCAGATTAAAAAAATAACCCTAGGTATGTTTAAAAAGTAGCATTCGTATCAAAGGTCCTTGTGTTATAAATTCTATAATAGGGAAATTTGCATAATAGCATCAGGTAACTCCATTTCAAAAAAAATATCTAGCAAATGTGCATTAAAAGCTGTGTGCAGAAGGACTTTCATACAAACGTTTGAAATGTTAGGGATAAGAGTTTTTGATGGCACATTTAAAAACTCTTCTAAGAGCATAGTAAACTTGGAATATTGTTTTACTCATGTGAACAGCAGGCCATGTTTTTCTAGTCTGAACATCCCTAATAGATGCACATTTCAGCTACAAGGACATGGGGAGGCATAAACTGTATAGCTCTATCTCTTCTTTAGCCTTGTGTGTTGTGCTTGTAACTGTCCCCCTTTAGCTTTTGCTTGTTGGAGAGTTCATATCTCTGCAAGAGCAAGAATCTCTCAAACATCTTCAGTGCTGGCAAAAAAGACTGAAATATTGGCTTAAAATTCCTTAACAGATTCCACTCTATCATCTTTTTTAATTAAATGGTTTTTTTAAAAAAAAATCAAGCCTCCGCACCAACTATTATGCTAATGCAACATTAATGTTAAGACTTTTCATTGGATGTATGTCAAAAAATTCAAGAGCTATTGTTCCCACAGCAACCATATTTTATCAATCTGCCACCAGTATGTAGTAGGCTTGTTTGAAGAGAGTATGCTCTGGCAGTTGCCAACTTTCTATGTATCACTTAAATATAATTTCACTTAGGCAAGGAAAAGGGGAGGATTCTTCTCATCCCCAGCTGAGTTTTGTGACCATACACAAAGAAGATGAAGGATGAGGAAACTACTCAGCTTTTCACTACTTAGTGGCCTACACATGATTGGCCTTTCATCTCCTGCTACCAAGGCCAAAGATTCTTAAGGTGATGAATCTAGAAGAATAATAACAGTAAATGTTATGTTAATATTTTACATAACTGAATAAAGTACAAGACATTTATGTACATACAGTCAATATTCATATTTTATCTCAAAGGATAACCTGAATTGGAAGGTTCATTTGGGCTGGTCAGTTGACTGTATTACATTGCATTCATTCAGAAATTGTATGCCTGTGTTTTTATACAACCCTGAATACTTTCTGCTCTGATCTGGATCATTTTATTTCATTACTAAATAAAACAATAAATAAACTATTCTACTCTAATCGAAATTTCTCAACCTCTTTATGCTGGAGGAAGGCTTAATATGATTTTCAGATCTCAAAGAACCAAAATGTGAGAAGTTCAACAGTCCAGGAAGAGGAGGAGGAGGAGGAGGAGGAGGAGGAGATGGAGGAGGAAATATATAGAAGAAAAACAATTCTCCTCCTTCTCCTCTTCAAATTAATTTATTCATTTCATAAACAATAGGCTTTTGTTTCTAGAACATAGGAGATGGAATATAGGATAGAATTCTTTATTAGCCAAGTGTGATTGGACACACAAGGAATTTGCCTTCGATGCATATGTTCTGAATGTACATTAAAGGAAATGGTACATACAGCAGGAATCATAAGATACAACAATGATAATCATGGGGTACAAGAAGCAGTCAAATCGTACTAGGAGACAATAATCAATATAAATCATAAGGATACATGCAACAAGTTATAGTCATAGTGGGGTAGATGGGTGATGGAATGATGAGAATAATAGTAATGCAGACTTAATAAATAGTTATTTATTTTATTTAATTCAATTTCTATAGTTAGACAGTGTTGAGGGAATTATTTGTTTAGCAGAGTGATGGCGTTCAAGAAAAAGCTTTTCTTGTGTCTAGTTGTTCTTTTTGAGGGTAGGAGTTGAAACAATTTATGTCCATGATGTGACTGGTCCCTAAATATTTTCCCAGCCCTCTTTTTGACTCGAAGGCAGGTTGGTAGTAATTGTTTTTTCTGCAGTTCTGATTATCTTCTGTAGTCTGTGTCTGTCTTGTTGGGCTGCAGAACCAAACCAGACAGTTATAGAGGTGCAGATGACCGACTTAATAATTCCTCTGTAGAACTGGATCAACAGCTCCTTGGGCAGTTTAAGCTTTCGGAGTTGGCGCAGAAAGAACATTCTTTGTTGTGTTTTTTTGATGACATTTTTGATATTAGGTGTCCATTTTATACATTTTTTATTTCTTTTATTTTACTGCAAGGATGGATTAAAAATCCAAGACATATATACTTATTCTCCCACACAACTATACCCTGCTAGGCTTTCCAGTATCAGGAACTAATGCATTTCAAAGAATAAATGTCTGAGTGCAGAATCTTTGAATTTGAAACTAAGATTTTAGACAGGCCAGGATGCGTCCAACTCATTCTTACATACATGCATCCACACATTCTTCGAATGCCTTTTTAAAAATAGTTTAATTAAAAGCTGGAGAGAGAAAAATCAAGTTGCATGAACGCTTGCAGTAAAAGAGGTTCCCCCCCCAAAAAAAAACTGCCAAGAAGAGGTCATCTTTTAGTGCTACTAGGTCTATCTCCAAGCTGTGCTCTGGTCTAAAGCCCAAATGTAAGGCATCCAGGGAGTTGACAGATGTCACATGTTGAGAGAGCTTGGTTGTCAATACTCTCAGTGTTTTTGGCAAGAAACAGGAGGATGGAGAGACTTTCTCTGTCAAGTGTTGGCATCCTGTGGATCAGTCAAATTATAACAGAGGCTGGCAAGGGATACTTATCAGCCCTGCTCAAAGTAGAATTTCCTCCTCCATACAATAGTTGCATTGGTGCATACATATAAATGCTGGAAATGTTGGTAGCTGTTTAAGAACACAAGGAAGTAAACGTGGAATTCTTATCAGAAAGTGTATTTGTGCCTCCAAAGGGACAATAACAAAACTCATATCTTTTCAGAATCTGTGAAAGTTATTTTATAAGATTATGTCATGTCTTTGACTATGGCTATGCTGTTATTATTCAGATCATCACTCATTTGAATCATTGATTTGTTAAGAAAGTTTCAGGATTCAGAGATGAGTAACTGATAACATGAACTGACAGGTATTTCAACAATGCTTACTTATTTAATTGCTCTTTCTTTAAATAAAAGGAAGAACAGGCACATGGACAATGTGGTGATAAAGTTTAGACACTAGATGGCACTGAACTTTATATCTGAGTAAAGTAAGGAATTCCCAAAGTCTTTTTTGTTCAATTTTGTAAAAAAAAAAAAATCTGAATTCCTGTTTGATGAGTTTTAAAGCCTTCCATTTTTAGTCATAAGTCTGTGTTTTAGACAATCAGAATCTGCAGATAAACTTTTAATAAACATATCTTATTATAAACTCTAGTATGGAAAAAATAATACAAAAATATTAAATATCCATCTATTTACTACTAAAACTCTTGTGTCTGTATAATGAATGAAACCATCATGGTAGGGCAGCAATTTTTGAACCAAGATGCCTCAAATGGACTAACTTATAGAATGCATCCAAAATGCAGAAGCCATGACTCCCAGGAAACTGAAATTTTGCAAATTTTATAAAATATTTTATGACATAGAAATGATCATAAAACATTGTACGACATAATACAAAATGTCATAAAATATTTCCTGTGGTCAGCTCCTGATTTTGACTAAACTATATACAGGGGCTATTTTCAAGGGAGATGCATGTTTGAACATTTCTCTGAATTTTTAACTTTTCCAGTGAAGGTGGTAGTTCTTCTAGTTGTTCACTACATTATGGAATCTGGTAAAGAAATATTTTGGAAATAATGATCCAGTTGATTACTGGTTGTCTAGTACTGATATAAAGTAGGAAACTAGAATTCTACCTGGGCATTATCACAACATTATATTGAATGTAAGAAATGACTTTATAAAAAGGACCAGACTCAACATTGTGTTACCTTTACTGATGAAAAGAAAGAAGTCCTGTAAAATATATTTAAATCAATCAATCTCCCAAGTAGATTGGACCCAAAATTCCTAGAAATCTCCAGCCAGCATGATTGTTCAGCAGATCTCCAGCCAACATATTGTTCAGCTGATAATTCTCATAACTTTCATACAAAACATCTAGAGGACACTGCCTAGAAAAGTCTAAATTAACATCAGAAGAAGGGACTATTTCAAATGATAACTGAACAGAACAAATAACCTTGATTGGTAGCAGATGCAGTTGAAAGACAATACTTTGGTAAAGTTATTCAAACTACAGGGTGGCAGATTGCATGCATTAATGATCTTCCATAGAAGAATAAAACTCTCTAGAAAAATAGGCATCATACAAGAATTCAGGATTAGCATAGAATAAATATACACAAAAAGAGAGTGTGACTGCAGCAACAGGCATGCATACAAAATCTAAATAGTTTGATCTGAAAAAGTGGCACTTTACCTATGGAATAACTGACCTGTGGATAAGAAATAATGGTAGTCATTAGTCTGGATAGCTTTCGAAGAAGTTTGGATAAGTTCATGGGAGATAAGGCTATTGGTCTTGAATAGTTAGGGTTACTCCCAAGATAGAAGCAATGTCTCTTCAAATATTAGTTGCAAAGAAACAATTGAAGTATAGAGATATGTCTTCATGTCAACCACTAGGAGAAATAAATGCTAGACCAAGATGGGCCTTAGTATAAGTAAGTAAGTAAGTAAGTAAGTAAGTAAGTAAGTAAGTAAGTAAGTAAGTAAGTAAGTAAATTAGAATTCTACTCTGTATATTCTTATAAAGAGAATATTTCAGGTCAGGGTTTTCCTCTTTTATTTGGTTAGGGGAAAGAAAATCTTTCTGATAAGAACTTCGTAAAAGAAGCTAGAATCATGGGAAATATTCTATACACTAACCTAATTCCAATGGTCAATTATGGAGAAAAAGATTGTTTCCTCATGGCATGGCTTACATTGCACCTAAGACTGAATATTGGAAAAATTCTAGGGGAAAAAGTTTATTACCTAGTATTTTGCCTAAAAGATATAGGAAAGTGTGGAACTGCAGATCTGGGAGTAGAACTACACTCATTCTCAGTTAGTGCAAGTTAATTTGTTTTCTAGTTGAAGAGCAGTCCTAGGGAACATAAAATATGATGAGATAAAATTAAAACATAGTCTTAAGATCTACTCTTGCCCATGCCGCTAGAGTACCAAATGAAAAGTGTTGCACACTCCCCCATAAGCAGCAGTCCTATTGTCATGGCAGAGTTGCAATATTTCATCCCATTGTATATAACAATTATGTATGATTTCTAGAGAAGGTTAAAAAAAACAGACTGAAGGTCACTGGGAGGCATTCATCCAACCTCTTACATGTGCATCCTGTTGTTGTTGTTGCACTCTGATCTAGCAGATCTACAGTCTGTCTCCCTGTCCCCTCTTAGGAGAATCTATACTGTTGGGAGATACAAAATTGGTTGGATTAAAGGTTTTGTTGGGCAGGAATGAGCATGGAGTATTATGTTTGTGAATCTGGTAGCTAGTTCTATGAGCCATAATATATATGATATAAAAATTGTACCCACCTGATTTGACAAGGTGTGAGAAATTGTGCAGATATATTTTTTTTGGTAATTTTTTAAAATCCTTGTGTTCTGTGCATAACTGTACTGGATGGATGGTTCCTTCTAGGAAGTGTCTCCATTGTTGAAATGCTACTTTTATCAAAAACAACTCCTTATTGAAAATCTGATCATTTCTTTTCCCTTTGGAGAAACAATCAAGAACACTCAGAGCAGATGATCTTTCTCTTCCTTTTTCAATATCTGAAGATGGGATGTACCAAATGCCAAATCTGAGGCAACTGTCTACACCACAAAGAAATGGGAAGGGTCTGGATGTGTGAACAGCAGCTGGGAAGAGAAAAAAAATTTGGATTCTTGACAAGCTGGTAGCTCTTGAGTTAACCATTTGAATTTATGACTCTTTTTTTTTAAAAAAAGCACTCAATAAGTAGTCTTATGGTCTCTGCAAAATTAGGGAAGAAGTTTTGTAAATATTTGCAAATCCTTAACTCAAGGATAATATACTATAATATGCAAACATATGGAACACTCCTTTCTCATTTTCCCCCATAACAACCCTGAGACATGGCCCAAAGTCACCCAGTTAGCTCCACCAGGAAAAAAAAACCTGAAGTCTCTGCTTTTCTCTACTGACAAAAACCTTTTTACTACTCTTAGTGGATTATCTGATATTGCTACTTGCGGATGCGATAGGATGTGAAGTGAGGGCTAGGGATGAAGAGAGGTTGTACAACTTCCTCTCTTTTTTATATATCCTCTATGTCAGGGGTGGGCAACCTTGGCTCTTTCATGACTCATGGACTTCAACTCCCAGAATTCCTGAGCCAGCATGG
>JANHFJ010003741.1:77125-89830 GCA_032468195.1 Cerberus rynchops
TTTTTTTTTTTTTTGTTAGAATATAGCAAAAGTGTGAAGGAATAAAAAAATACCTTATCCTGTTTCAACATCAACATCAAGGCCAACACAGAATCATTTCAATGTTCAGTACAAATTTCCCAAGTATATTTCAATACAGGGCAAATATTTTATTACCATATTAAACACACAGGTCATCACCTTCATACAGTATCTCTTTAATTTTATAGAATTCCAAACAAGTTGAGACATATGCCCTTCTTTTTAATATCCTGTCAAGGCATTATTAAGCTTATTTATATTTATATATATATTATATTGTAACTTTTTTGTATTTGGCTTAGGTCTAGTTTTATATAAAGTAAGCCTCCATACTTAGAAGCTACACTTCACTGCTATGTTCTGTGACCTGCTGACTAATGGGGAATTTCTAGAACACAGAATATTCAGAATGTCTGTTTTTTCCCCTGTCTTCTTTCTTTCTATTATTTCATTTTATACCATTCAAGAGCATTCAATCTTTTGTTCCACTTGTCCCATGAATAGATTTCTGAGCACTGCATTTTGAAAGTAGATAAGCCTATGACCAAGTGGACAAAGTCAAAACAAAAATATAGTTTAATAGAATTCATTCTCTGTGGAAATATAATTCACATTTAAATGGAAGTTTAATTAAAAGTCAATAGATTTAATGCAACATTATTCCCTAAATTTCCCCTTCAATCATATTAAGAATTACAACACAAATAGTAGCAACATTAGAGACCTTAAATGATATGAATATCTAAGAACATACAAAGAACGGTTGCAGGAATTGGGTAGGTTTAGTTTAATGAAAAGAAGGACTAATGGTGTTATAATAAACAATGCTTCAATATCTAAAGGGCTGCCACAAGGAAGAGAGTCAAGCTATTTTCCAAGCCTCTGAAGGCAGGACAAGAAGCAATGGATGGAAACTAATCAAGGAAAGGAGAGACCCAATCTAGAACTAAGGATAAAATTGCTGACAGCACAATTACTCAGTGGAACAATTTGCCTCCAAAAATTATGGTGCTCCAACAGTGGAGGTTTTTAAGAAGAGATTGGACACCCATTTGTCTGAAATATTATAGGGTTTGCTGTCTGAGCAGTGGGTTAGACTAGAAGACCTCCAAGCTCATTTTCAACTCTGTTATTCTGGTCTGTTATTCTGTTATGTACTTGATTCATGACCTTCAAGAGCTCCGATTGAATGACAACAAATACAGAGAGACCAATTGCCAATTCTGAACGGAATCTGCCCATTTCTTTTATAACCCACCTTTTCATGAAACCTTTTTTATTTTGTTTCCCACTTTTCCATATTGCTTCTTTTAAAGGCAATTCTTCCTAACTTGGTAGAGTTGTGCTGCAATGGGAAAATCACTAAACATTTTTAACCCAATGAAGTCACATTTCATAGTCATACATTATGCAGTATATATTATGAAAGACGAAATGAAAAAAAAAAACCAGTTGATTCTAGATATTTGTTCTTTATTACTCTGGGTATACTAATATTAAACAGATGTCATCTATTTGTTCTGTTCATTAGGTTAGAGGAAATGGTACATATTGAAATTTACTTGATGTTTTGAATTGTCATCTTTAGAAAATAAACACAGTTATACATTTGAAAGTAATGCAGAACTGGGACATATATCTTGTGTCTGTATCCATATTCAGCCCCAATGCTGGGTGCTTTAAATGTGTCTTATAAAAGAAAATGAGGATAAACTACTTTTTGTTGGTGATGCTCCTCTTTCTTCTTTCTATACACTTTAAAAATGTTCTTCCCTTCCTGTCCCCATGTTATAAACATATGCAGTGTATCATTCTTCTTAAAATTATTTACTGACCATTCAATTATCAACTGAACATGCAAAAAAATGCATGCATTGTGATATGAAAAAGCATAGGATAAAAGTATCCTCAGTCACTGACAAGGTAAGAGGATATTCACTATCCCTAATTCTTTTCATGGGATTTGAGTATTCACTTCCAGAAAGAAGAAAACCCCATTCCCTATAGTAGGAAGGAACAAAATCAGGAATGAAAGTGAACATATGTGTCCCAGAATAATGTTGCAGGATCCAATCTTGGTCAGTCACCGGAACCAGAAATTTTGTCTTCTAAGATTTTGGACTATGCAGCAGCCCATCTTCAGAGAACTTCACTCTAGCAGAGTGTATGTGCTGTTCTGTGTGTGGTATTTATATGGTACCTGTTGTATGTGGCTTTTTAGATGTTAATTTAGGTAATTGATGGCTGACTATTAAGTCGTTGGCTGTCCTTTGCTTGTATTGCTTTCTAAATACTTGATAAGACCTGGTAAATCAGTACTCCTGTTGACTGATGAGGGGCCAGTTTCCCAGGCTTCTGTTCTAGCTGTTTTTGTGCCTGCTCCTCCAACAATCTTAGTAGCTGCTAGAAATAAATTCCCTGAAGATGTGCTCCAGCATGAGTCTGAAACTTTGGAAGACAAAACCTCTGATCCCAATGACTGACCTGGATTGGAACCTGTAACAAAATCAGATCTGAAACCTCCTAATGGCATTACCAAAGGAGCAACATTTTCTATGGTTTTGGAACTCTCCACTGAAAAGTTTGTGAGTAAAAAGCAAACAATTTCTATTTCTAATCAACCCATGCAGCAAGTAAGAAGTAGGGATATATGTTCTAAAAGTTAAACAAAATAAAGGGAGGCAGTAATGTAAACTTGTTAGCAGGTTTCATACAACTAGGAAGAAGAGAATTGTATGCAAATGCCTAAATATTTAAACAATACTTCAACTGGAAAATTATTAGTTTTCCACTTATATAGGCAATTTCTTTATGAACAGCAGTATCTTTATTTCAGAATAGTTGATTTCTAGCCTCTCAGTGTGGCCAATTCCCGCACCTTGCAACAAAAGCCAACTTGGATTAAAGAAAGAATAGTGGTATCATCAGACTAGAGAAATATGAAGATTAGACTGATTTTTCAAGAGAAGGTGGAATTCACATATAGGTAGAGTTTGCAAAATACATTAAATGTAAAAGTTAACTAAAAGAGGAATGAGGATACATCCATGTTTAATACATTCTTTTGTGTAGGAAATGAGGGTGTAAGAGTGCTACTGACATCCCAATTAACTTGCATTGCCTGGAGATTCGTTCATCAAGCATTATAGTAATTAGTTGCAAAAGTCTACACTCAGGAAGAAGCAGTTGTGGTTACAATTGCTTATAACAGATTGATTCAAGAGCCCTCTCCAGGTTAAAGAAGACAATGTAAAAATTGGATAGACATGAACAATTTGTGGCCAATTTTTGATACCTTGATACACTGAAAAACTGGTCCAAAGCCAGCATGTTCAATACTTAAATTTTTTTATTAGATTATTCAGTCCATCCATCTTATATAGAGACATCTGGCATATAATTTGCTTATTGTACTTAATACAGTTGGCAGCAATTTACTGTATTGAACTTGTCTCCTTTTTAAAAGATTGGGATGGTTATGCAGCATTTATCCTCACTGGGCATCTGGATTGATTCATCCATATACTTGAATATAAAAAGCTAATATAGAAGCCCACTGTTCTGGATTTGCTTTTAGAAGTTCTGCTACAATCATGTCACTTCTCATATCAGCTCTTTGAAGTAAGACCTATAGGAAACAGACTTCACAAGAAATATTGGACTCTACTTTCTTGATAAAGGGCTGTAGCAACAGCATCTTGAAAGCTAGACAGCATTTTAACTTCCTCTCGTGTATACCAAATAAAATAATAGAATAATAGATCTGGTAGAGACTTTGGAGAAATTCTAGTCCAACCCCCTGATCAAGTAGGAGACCATATACCCGTGATGGCAAACCTATGGCATGCATGCCCCAGGTGGCATGCAGAGCATCTCTGCTGGCATGCTAACCATTGCCCCAACTCACTGACCATGCATGCACATGCATGTAATTCGTCCGCAATTGCACATGCACGCTAGACTCCCTATGCAACTCCCGTGTGATGGCACACTAACATATGCAAAAGATGCACTCACAAATTGTGCATGCACAAAAGATGTGTGTGCATGAACCACACATTTGCAGAAGCAGCACGCATATGCGGAAGCTGCATGCTTACATTTGGCACTTTGTGCTGAAAAGGTTTGCCACCACTGCCCTATACCATTTCAACACGTGGTTGTCCAATCTCTTCTTAAAACCCTCCAGTGATGGAGCATCCACAACTTCTGAAGTCAAGCCATTCCACTGATTAATTGTTCTGCCAGAAAAAATATCCTTATTTCTAGGTTGGTTCTCTCCTTGATTAGTTTCCATCCATTGCTTATATATAACCTTCAAGTGTTTTGAATATTGGCCCTTTCTTCTTTGCGACAGACCTTTCAGTGTTGGAGTTCAGGTAGAGTCACTTTCTAACATTTACTTCTTTTCCTGACTTAATTTTTGTTTTCCTAATTTCTGTATTCCTACTCCAAGGAATCTCATTCTTTTTGAGATGGGATCAGGTAATTAGCAGAGATTCTTTGCACTTTTATCTCCATAGCTTTCCAAAAGACTTATGTTGCATGTATCTATGGAACCATGCCTCTTCTTGCTTATACTGATATGCTAAAGATTTTCATCATTTTTTCCTTGATACCAGTTCCTATTTCCTATCTGTGCAATGCAGACCTTTAAACTGACTTGTGATATTATTTCTCTCTCTCTCTCTCTCCATACACACACACACACACATGTGTGTGTGTGTGTGTGTGTGTGATGAGGATAGCATATTACCAGCTAATAGTCCTGGACACACTTAGATAACTCAGACAAATGTCATAATATAATTTCCTAAATAGAGCTCATCTTTATGTTTCTTTCACATAAGTACCGGCCTTCAGTATCCTTTCTTACAGAATTTATACTATCTTTACGGTCTCTTCCTATGTGTATTCTTTTATCTATAAAGCTACCTGCTATCAAACATTTGTCTCCTTCAAACTAAGCATGCTTTTACTGGTCAATGATAAATTTACTGGTTAAGTGGAACTTTGAGTATAGCGAAAAATCTCTATTGTATACTGTGCCAAAAAAATAAATAAATAAATCACTTAACTGAATCACCTTATTATTGGCCAGCAATTTGAATAGCTCTGCAGTTAATCTCTCATTAATATTGTGTGTTTATGTGTATCATTATATTTTTCAAATAAAGATTCTAAGTACCAAAACTGCTTGCAAAACTACTGTTAATTGAAGAGCTAGTCTGATGGTTAGTGTTAGACTTCAGTTTATGTTCAAAATGCAATTACTTTTCCTTGTAGATCTTACATTAATAAATAATAACTGTTGCTTGGAGATTGTTCTTGTGCCATCACTTGGGGTGGGTGGGTTGTTTTAGTCTGCTTTTACCTGCAGAGTCTATAAGGTAGAGTTTGTAGGTGTATGTTTATGTGTATATATGTGAGAGAAATACTAGTTTAAAGGTTTTCACTGAATTTTATAACTTATGCTTATATAGACTTACATAAAATGACTAGAATGTGTGGCTTTCTAGCAATTTAACAATGCCATTTTGAGAACATTCCAGTTTGGTACCTGCTCCATGCATTGACTGAATTACCAGTTGTATCAGAAGGAAGAACTTGGTGACAAATCAGCTTGTCATTCAGAAAGGAATATTTTATTGTATTTGCATATCAATTTATTCCATCTCCTTAAATTCTGGAAATGCCTGCCACCAAAACATCAGGCATGTGTGCATGTGTGTATATGTGATTTTCAATTGGAGTGAGTCATTTCTGTGGAGGCTTGGAATAAAGTCCTTAGCTGAGTTATTTTAATGCTGTTCTAGGACTTTGAAATAGCCCTTCTATTATGGGTAAGGAAGGCTTTGAAGGAACACTTCAAATTGAAGCTTTGATCAGTATATCCTATGAAAGCAAATCGTAGAATTTAATTAAGGTTGTCCACTTTATTCTGGAATCTATCCTGCGTGTGTACATGGCCCCTTGCCATTGGAATCGAATAACGCAGTGAAATCAAAATGGTCTAATTCACTAATTCTAAAATTTATACATTACTGAAAATGAATCAGGACCACAAAGAATTTTCGTTTATGTGGGCTATATCTATCAATATTTATTATAAATTAAAACTGATAAATTTTAAAATATTTATTTATTTGACTTTGATGACACCCTGAAAGGGACCTCACACTGTACGTTAAGTGCTACTGTCTAGTTGAGCCTTTTGTTAGAGACACTTAGTAAAGCAGAATAATTTGATGAGGTGATGTTATCAAATTGAGATAACATCTTAGGCCAGGTCTAAGCTGTTTGGATATGGGGCTTACATAATTTTTGGTAATCTTTTTAAAAACATATCTAAGGCAACTTTATTTAGATTATCTATTTTCTGTTTGTAGGCTGCTAAATGCTGAAATGTCTCAGTAGTTTACAATCTCCCCTACAATTCTCTCAAGCAGACTTCTTAGTTCTCCAGATGCACTAAGACTTCTGTCTGAATATTAACTCCTACTTGTGCTCATCCTAATCAAAACTCCATTAATTTTATACCAATATCCACCCATGCCAAATATGGAAATAATGAAAAACAGTAAAGAAACAGATATTTGGATTGTTGTTGTGGGGAAAATAGGAAGGAAGATGTGTTGGATATGTTCACTGCCTTGAGTTATTTGTAAAAATAATAAAGGTGGGATATAAACAAACAAATAAGTTTGCCTGAATATTTACTTCTTATTACTATAGTCAGTTCAGAAAACTTCCTGAATAGAAATAGCACCTAGACTTATATACCACTTTACAGTGCTTTATAGTCCTCTCTAGGTGGTTTACAGAATCAGCATATTGCCCCATCAATCTGGGGTCCCCATTTTACTCACCTTGGAAGGATGGAAGGCTGAGTCAACCTTGAGCCTGGTGTGATTTGCAGTCAGCCAGCAGTCAGCAGAAGTAGCCTGCAGTACTGCATTCTAATCAGTCACCACCACGGCTCATAGTATAGTATAGATAATACTGGTTTTATCAGAATTTCAGTAGCAAGACTGATGAAACATCACTGGATGACTGGTAACAAAAATGAAAAGAACCCTGCCTAGACAAGTGAAGTGTCTTTTCACATCATCATATTTCAACATTTATGATATGCCTCCTGTCTTCCCACACAATGAATATTTGAGCAGGATTCTTTTTTCTATCTCTGCTTTTGACTACTAAAGATACAGCCAAATATATGCAGTTATTTCCAATTTCTGTGCCAATCATAAGTCTTGATCTCAAGGAAAACATACAAAGATGTACAGTTGAGAATGAATTTGCAGCTTCAAGTTGGTGAACTCAATGGAGAGATTCAACATTGGGATTATGACCAGCCAATGAAATTCTACTCCATCTTTCTCCTTCCCCTCTTTTTTTCTTTCATATCTGATATTCAGAATAACAAATGAGCAGATGGTGGTCTAGAAGTTGGAAGGTTGAGAGTTCAATCCTAGGCAGCGACAGATCTTTATTAGGACACAAAAAGATAATATATGCTGCAAACTCTGTAGGCATCAGGAAGGGCATCCAGCCAATAAACACTCACCTCTATTCAGTCGTCATGACTCCACCTTTATAAAAAGGGATTAAAGGGTTATAAAAAGGAAAAATGCAGAATAACTAATCTATAGTTGTTTTACATGGGAAAAGAGAATAAAATAGATGTGATATGCCATCAATAGGGTTAATTCCTTTATTTTAATAAGATCCATCTGCAAAGAAGGAGTTTGAAAATTCTAACTCTGCTCATCATAGCTGCTGTGGCCTTGGAAGCTATGCAAATAATATTCTTCAGCCACAATTTTTCCACATCTCACATACACACACACACACAAAATATCCTTGGCCACCCTTAATCTAAGCAGCAGGAATAAACAGTAAGGTACTACCCATTGTTGCTTAATTATTGCTGAACAGGCCAACTTAACCAATTCAATATCTGATCAAACATCAGTATTATTATTTTAAAAACAAAAAGAGTAGCCACCTTCCCAGTAGGCAAATCAGCTGAATATCTCACTTTAAGGAATAATAAAGAAATAAAACTGAATACACAGTGGAATGGTGCAGAAATGGTGATGAGAGGCAAAAGAAATCAAATTTCATTTTTTAAAAAAAACAAATGATTAGAGGTGGATAGTAAGAGATGGGAGGAAAAAGACCATTCGAAAATGTATTAGGAAATTTGAAATTCTTCATAAAGCACAGAACAGAGTTATAGATGCTGATACCTTTAAAGGAGAACTGAACATGTCACCTCTGAATGGCCAATTTTCATAATGAAAATGGTGTGATGGAGATTTTTGGGAGAGAACAGCACTAAATGTGCCTGAATATTATCCCGTCAGCTTGGAAAAATGAGCCCTCAAGAAAACTGACTAACAGAAATTAAGGCAGTCATTAAAAATCTTTACAATGATACATACTACTCCCTGACAGCTATAACAATGCTTACATTAAGAATCTCCTCAGCAAATGAGGACTACTTGTTTCTGTAATAAGATAGTAAATCTCTGCATCTCCTCCAGAAAATGCCTTCATTGGTTAAGGGCAAATCTCTGGGGCTAAATCAATTTTTATCTAGCCACTAATGGATAATTGTTCTTGCTTTAAAAGATTTCTTAAATTAACTATTTGGAAGCCAAACATTTTTAATGATCATATGGGAAGAGGTGAAGATTCTCAGGTAGTAAATCATACTCTAAGAAGAAACCATGATGAGGGTCTGAAAAACAGGCACACATGGCAGTGAATAACTTAATATGTTTGTATGCATATCACTGGACGTCAGGGACCCATGAAGCTCTTCCCAAGTCACCTCAAATATTTTCCATCTAATACCATCAAATGATGAGATTCAGCAGCCTCAAAGACTGTAATTATTTTGCTTCTGCTATTATTGTAAGCAACTAGGTGCATAAAATCTGGAGCACATTTCAGATGTTCATGCTCATTTGTTTCCTAAAGAAAGTCCCCAATACTTAACACTTTACAAAATTGAAAATTAAAAGCTGTGTGGGCTTATAGTGTATCTACATACAGTGATGAAAAAGAACATATGAATAAAATATAAAACACAATGCAAACAAGAATACGATAATGATACTAAACATCTATATAGAAACAGCATTAATTAACTGTTTTACAAAACCAATGGACATTGTTGCCAGAAATCTAAACATTGGGTTTATAAAACTAGAAGGCATTTGGTGACCCTCCAAAAACTTCTTTCCAGATTAATGTGAAACATGGTCAATTCTTATTACTTTAAATGTTCTGCAACACCTGCAATTTAGAATTCTACTAACATATGTATGGAAAGCCAGTATCAACAATAGCTAAACATGGTCCATAATTTATGCCCTTCACTTATTTAGTTGTTGAACATGTGAAGCTTCCAAGAAGTTTTTAAAAGTACCATGATTAAAATAAGATCAAACACTTCTTTTCCAGGCATATATGACTGTATTCATTGTCATTAAAAATCCTTTATTTCAATCCTTTGAAATGATTCAGTTTTTTCCTGGTCTTGAGATTGCAGTTTATTTTTGATATTTACTTGTGCAAAACTACACAACATACAAAAGCACCCCACCTTAAGCTTCAAGCTTCTTGGCCACTAGCTGCTGAAATTATTTATCCCATGGATTAACTAGAGTTTATTTAGCTACCCAATGGCCTCATCCTCCCAGTTGAATAGGACTAATTTTCTCTGAAATTAAATTAAATTAAAATTTAAAGTTATTCTTTGCCAATCAGATCAAGCAAAAAGAAAAAAAGGAGAGGATAGATAAATAATAAAATATCTCTATGGAGCTTACAAGCAGAAGTTGGAGTCATAATTTCCTATTGTTATTCCTTGATAACTGATATTTGGAAGCAGATCACTAAGCCCAGCACAAATAATCATAACATGTGAAATGTTTCCTGCAAATATTGCCTTACTTTATCAAATTATACTATAATCCCATACCTACTACTATATCAGTCAACAAGAAATATACACTGATGCTTTCTATTTTAAACGATTTCTACTTTAGTTGGTTTCTACTTAGGTATCTCAATCCATTTGTTTGGACTTTGTCTCCCAATATTGTTACCCTCATAATTTTTCCGCTTGGCAGAAAATGATGTTAGAAACACAGCCAGTGTTTCTAAACATCCCTGTAACACAAAGGCATTCGTTCCTTTTATGCAGTTCAAATAATATGGGCTCATACTACACTTGGCAAAATCCCTGGCAATCAGGCAACACATTTGCATCTGCACTACATTTATTCAGCTGAAATTGTCCTTCCCTATCAGAGTGGCCTGGGGAGAAAAGACATGGGAAATCTGGTGTGCGAGACAAGCAGCATTTCTTATCTCCTTGTGTTATTTTTCTTCTTGCAATAAGAATAACTTATAGGAAATCCTCAGTTCTGATTTGCCTTAGAACCACTTTATCTGAATGTGAGCTCTGTATTTATGTTATGAAATAATTCAGTACAATCCATCAAAAGCTTGAACCCAAATGAAACCCACTGAAGAGTCAAATTTGGAGTTTCCTTAATAGGTTACTCTAGTAACCTATTAAGCCCTTCCTCCCTGACATCAGCATCTGTAACAAGACATTAAATTAAGTCATTAATAATTTGTACTCATTACCATCCCTAAATTAGACAGCAATTAGTTCAAACATGAAAATATCCATGGCACAAATAAGTGAAAAGTAATTTGCCATTGTTATTACCCTAATTTATGAAGCTTAAAAAATAAGGGGTAGAATGAGTAGTAATCAGTGGAGCAATTGGCAGACACAATATATTTTATTGTGTAACTTCAATCAATGAATTTATATTGGATGGTCTTTTGGGCCACTGAGCTGCAAGGCATCTCCTGAAAAACAATGGGTTCTTTTAGATGTTGTACTATGCCTTTGTTTTTACAGGTTTCTTCCTGCACAAACAGAAATTTAAACTACAGCTGGAAACTCCATATCTAAAAGATAAAATATAGATGGACAGCCCTGGATGTTTTGTTCCCTAGGATGAACACCTTACCTCTGTTCCATAAATAAAAAGCAACCCAGACTTCATTACTGGAGATGAGAGGACTTCCTTTGCCTTGCTTCAGACAGAAAATTGAACAAACCACTCCACAACTCTGCATTCTTGTGTGGAATCAGTAATCTGAAGGAATGTTTTCCTTTGATTAATATTTCTTTGTTTTTTTAAAATGACTTATATGGCCACCTATCTAGAGTCACTATATACCTAGATAGAATAATTTAAAGTACCAACAAAAATAAATTAACTAGAACAGCCATCAATGCAGTACAAAGGCAGTGAAATCTACATTTTAAAAAACTTATAGAGTAAAAATCATATGGACCACACTCACTTAACATCATAGACCAAGTATTAGGGGAAAGAGTTGGGTTTTTAAGATTTTATGGAAATCCAGCATGGTCAGGCCCATCCAGATCCTGGGAGAAGTAGTCTTCCATGGTGCAGGTACTATGACGGGACCCTTCCTAGGGAACTAATAGAAAAGCCAAAGATAAAAATCAGAAAAATTAGTGTTTCAAAATTAATTCACCTGTATCACATCTGGACTCTAATGTGAAATAGATCTGTGCCATTTTGGAATTCCTCCTTCTGAGGGATGATTTGGCATTTACTTGGTCTTCTTTTATAACAATAATTAACACAAAGGAGCTAGTCAATTATGCTTTTTATTTAGCCTCTGGGTCACACTGTATAGCTAATAATAAGTTATAATGTCAGGGTGACTGTGGAGAAGAAAACTTAGTTGTTGCCATGGACCCAGTTATTCAAATGTATGACATGTTATGAAAAATATAAGTCTTCACATCCAGCTAATTTTTAAGCTTTATAAGAGTTTTGGTGTTTTGTTGATTTTAAAATAATGTTTCATTATTTTTTAAAAATGTAGAAATGGATAGAAAGGTAGGCTTTTTTTCTGAATTTTCATAATCTGTCCAGATGTATACACTTTTAAAATTTACCTGGATTCTTATCTTTTTCTTTGTATTTGTAAGCTACCTCTAAAAACATACTTCCTGCAATGAATAACAGCCAATTTCCAAATTTCATCCCATCCAAATAAGTCAGCAACTATGTAGTATGCAAGACTGTAGCCATAGATTATTTTTTTAAAAAGTGCACTTCCAAGCATTTGGAACACTTTAAGTATGGGTAAAATTTTAGTTTTAGGCATTCACTATCCCCTGGTCCCTGGGGTCTACAGCTGAAATGCATTCTCTTGAATTTTTAGCTCTTTGCACTTTAAAACTACTCATTTGAAACTTTACTTTGATCTAGGTTCAATTGAAGTTAATCAAGCTTAGCTGTTGCAGCAAAACATGAATGTTAAAGTTGCTACACAATTATATATTCAGAGGTCAGTTCTAAACATGTAAGGTCACTTTGCATAAGGACCATTCAATTTCTCTTTGCATTTCTATTTAACTCATCTGTGTCTCTTTTCTACCATACATTGTAACAGAAACAAGTTGAACACATTAGTTACTGATGTGGAAAGAGAAGCATAATTTTCATCTATACTCCATAGAGTCCAAGTGATTCTTATGCTGTTTGTAGTCCTTCCTTCCTTCCTTCCTTCCTTCCTTCCTTCCTTCCTTCCTTCCTTCCTTCC
>JANHFJ010003742.1:23319-38726 GCA_032468195.1 Cerberus rynchops
CTGTGCCATTACTACTTACTTTCTTACCAATCAGCTTGTCTAGGGATAAAGATGTATAATCCTACCAAAACTGAGAAAAATATGAGCCTTGATTTACAATAGCGCACACAGTACATTCAGTAGATATTAGAAAAGTTAATGAGAATAGAAACATGAAAATTGTCAAATTGGAAAAGACTGGGTTAAAAATATTTCTATGGCTTTCAGACACTGGAAAATAACTTACAGTAGATTAATGATTGATACTTTTGGTACTGCTCATTGTTGATTTGAATTTTCACTGATTTACATAATTTGTAAATTAGAAGCAGTATAAAAACATGGTAATTTTAAAAATAAAACTCAAAGTCAGAGAGGCAACTGAATCCTTACCATGAAAATTCGAGTGTTTTGGAATCTTCTTTCCAGTACCACAAACCAGGGTTAATTATGGTCAACTGCAAATATTTAAAATAGACTACAGTTTAGAAATCAATTAAACTCAATAGCTGAGATGTCAAACTTGCAGCCAGGAACTCAAATAAATTCAGATAGTAACACTGTGCAGACTATTTTATTTTTTTATATTCCACCTTTGTTGTTTATCAGGTATTACTACTTATAAGGTAATTCAGGCAATCACCTTATATGGGGGGGGGGGCAAGCTGCCTATATGCTACTTATCTTGAAGAGAAAGTCAGTCTGCACTTCAAGAGGGAATGGACGGCACAGTGCAACATTCTCCTGAATTTTATTCATATTGTGCAACTACAATGTCCCCTAACTTAGCTTCCAAAAGTTTGGGGATTGGGGTGGGTATTCAGAGGACAGACATTTCACTGCCAAATGCTGTCTGAGCTGTACAAATTTAGACAGTAGCAAAGAGGTCCGAGTTTCAGTAGCTTTAAAATCCTTTTTCTGTAAGCTATCCAGAATTAGAAAAAAAAAATTCTCTATATCAGTATGTGATGGGAAAGTCTGCTCCTCTAAAGTGTTTTAGATTTTGTCTATATTTTTTTTAAAATACCAGCCTCTTAAAATGACTGTTCAAAAGAAAACTTTTTTTAATTTCAATGGGTATTGTCTCAAAGGTGCTTTTTCAAAAAGTAACTGGACTGGTTTTTGTTTGCCTTTTGGGCAAGCTCCTTTAAAACAACTACCAGCTGGATGGCTGAGAATCTCCACAGACAATCAATGGGACTTATAAAAACTATAGATGTATATAGGCTTTAATAAAAGGCCCCATCACCCACAAACTGAAACGGACTCGTTTATAAAATATCCTAGGACATGAAGGAACTGTATCCCACGGTAGTCTCGTCCTAAAGCTGCCTCCTAAGAAGTGCAGATCCAAGCAGCTACATTCAAAGTCTCACTTACCGGCAAGTAAACTCCTTTGGGCAGCTCCAAAAACTGTAGCTGGGACATGCTTCAGGAGCTGGTTGTTTACCGCAGTATCCTGGCAACTGTTCTCCATAGTGCTGAGGAATAGAATCCAAGAATGTCTCTGTCAGTAGATCCAAGACTGAGCCAATCAAATGAGTCCTGCCTGTGCTGGTAACTCCAGATATTTGGCTCAGTGAGAGATCTTCAGATGTGAGTTCTAGGAGCTCCTATCTTTGAATTTTATTTCCAGCCTTTAAAGACTCAATTTAATAGATTTTACAATCTTTGCCTCGCTTCTACCAGCTGGTAGAAAGCTCAGGCCCATCTCAGAGGCCTCCCTGGCTGGGGAGATCCACACAGCAAGCTCCAAGGCTTGTATCCTTGTGGAGCCTTAGGGCAGGCAAATTATTCTCCCCCCCCCCCCACACACACACACACCATTGTCATGTTCTGTGCCTTCCCGGAGGGAAAGGTCACCGTGCTAGGCCTTCGGCCGATCGGCACATCTTCGATCTCCCACTTGCCACTTCGTGCCTGAGAGGACTTTGCTGGAGCTGCCAGCTTATGCCCAGATGCAGCCACTCATATCACTCTCATCTTCCTCTCTCTGTCTCTCTGTCTCTCTGGCCTTTGGCCCTTTGAAGAGTTCCTGGCAGGGAACAAGACACAGCTGCAAGCCTTTGGCCACTCACAGCCTTCGGCTTCAGTGGTAGGAGCACACACTTTTCCTCAGATACCCCCAGATGGGGGGGGGAGGGAAGCTGCCTTATGCTGCTGGTCTTCGACCAAAGCAACCGCTCGTCACGCCCTTGCCTCCCTGGAAAGGTAGAGGTCAGTGTAGGCCTTCAGCCAAGTGTGCTTAAGGCATGCAATGAGGGAAACAGGAAACTTTTCACAGCAAGCCCTTGCAGCAGAAGTGAGTGACTATGGCCTAAAGGCTGGGGGGGGGGGGGAGAATCCCCTTTTATAAATCAACCATGACTGTTATAGCCAGCAAGGATCTAGGCTACCAGCTTCCCCTTTTGTCCTTTTGAGCTTCAGAGCTTTACTGGAAAATTTCTCATCATATTTGGTGGCTGCTTATACTTATCAATTGCCCCTCCCATCAGGACAGGGCCGCTTGCTTAACAGCAGTTGCTGGGCAAATTCAAGTGTAGCATTTGATGATGTCGGATGATGACGTTACTCCAGATCCACCAGCTTTTGCTGCATTATTTCCCCCAGAGGTCTTCAAATCCCTTCTAAACAAGGCAAAGGCAACTACTGAACTGGGAGCATCCCTTACTACTCCATCTACCACACGTATGGGGCCCAGCACCCTATTTTCCTCTCCGGTTGTGGAAAATGAGGAAGTCCCAATGCCAGAATTAGTACTGGATCTTTAAAGACTACAATGGAATAAAAATGCCAAATACAACCTCAACATCTGTCAATCTGTGACCAACCATAACAAATAACTTTAATATTTTAACTTTTATCATCATTAAGCAGTATCTTTATTGCCTGTCAATCACCAATTATCAATCATCTGCCGGTCTCAGGCTCTTGGGAAGAAGTGGTCTAATTCAATCTAAATCTCTGGCTTACTGTGTGACCAACTATAATAATAGTTGGGACTCCCAGAATGCTCAAGCAACTATTCTGAGAGCTCTGTGCCAATATTTGGAAAGCTACTGTTTCAACCGATCCTGCACTTATTCAGCAACAAGCTTGAGAAGAGAAAGTATAAAGGATGTGTTGGAAAAAGCAGGATACACTGACAGCTGGTTTATTTCAAAATGAATGTATCTTTAGGTACTTGTAATTTGTGGGTTGTGTTGTATCTTGGAGTGTTGTTTTCACTTTGCCTTCAGTGTACAGGTTTTTCTCTTCCTTTTGTAAACCTTATATAGAAATGTGATGCTCACAGCTTTAAAAATTTAACCAATATAGATTTGATGCCAAATATTGTTCTTAGATGTGCCAATATTTACAGAGGATGTGTAGACTTGAACAGTAGTTGTCTAAAAACAGTAATGAGGCCAAGCAAGAATGTGCCTACTATTATATGCTAAAAAGATACTAGTAAAGGGATGGGGTGTGGCAGTGGTTCTGTGCAGCCAACCACCCCACTTGGGCTTTTTAAAATAAAGATTTGATTCTCAGCCAGTATTGTCCAGTATTATCTTTTCCAGCCTGGAATCAAAACAGGGACAGGTTAGAAAGCATAGAATTGCAGGCACAATTCTAATAACAGAGAGGAACCCCTGACAAGAAGTATCTCGAGTTCACCAAATTGATTACCACAACAATATTCCAGGCTCTCAATGAATTTTCATGTGGTTTTTTTAAAAATGCCATTAGAATTTAGTTACACAATCATATAGATGTATCAGCAATTTTCTTGCCAATCGGTGGTTAAAGCACTTGGATAAAAAGCAAGTATTATAAAAATGTATAAAATGTGTTTTGTTCATAATCATGATCCTTAAAATGTACCTTGCTACCTACGCTTAGAATCTATGACTGCAGAAGAGTTAGAAGGAATGAATGCACATTGCTTCAGTCAGAAGGCAAAGTGACTTTAGAGTTTGCCTATTTCTATTCCTAAATTTAAGTCATCTTCTTAATGTACCTCACCATGTACCACTATGGAGTATCTGTAAAATTTGCTCAAGCTTCCATTGTTCCTTTGTTTTGGTTCTTTGACCTTTCCTGAGAAGAGCACTGTGTTCTTTGTGTTTGCAGTTGCTATTGCTATTGCCAAATATATTCTAGAGGTTTGGCTGGAACAATGCATATTTATTAAGAACAGGCAGAGAAACTGATAGGGAAACAAGTTAAGCCTTGTACTTGCAATGAAAGCAAAATCCAAACAGAAATGTTCCTTCATCTGCTTCTACTTGTTAAGGCTACAGTATCGTGTCAACTCATTAGATCAATAATTGTTAAGGTAAATTAAATCAAAATGTGCTCCCAATTAAATTAATATCCAACTAGATATCTCTTGTACATATTACCCAGAAGCTAGATTTGAGAAAGCTGTTGACTTTGATTCTAGAGACAATATAGATTTGGTATTTAGTAGCCAAGTATTGTTTAATCTGTCAAAATTTAATTCCCTTTTTAAACTATTCCAATTTGGAAACTACCAATCTTCAGTAGAAAACTTCAGTTTGCTTTATAAATTTGCTTTATAAAGATGGTTACTTTCAAAAATCCCAAACAATACATTGCAAACCTGTATAAAACCCAACTAGTGCCTCAGAGTCTTGCTTGATTACTTAGAACCCTACAACACATTCTTGCTATGGCAGTTTGAAATTGGGAAAGTTTTTAAGGGGAGATTAGATAGATGATAGATAAAATAGATAAGATAGATATTGCACCGAACATTCCTTTTTGTGCTCCAACCTTTAACAATTGTTTCAAAATTTTCAGTGTTGCAGTGTTGAGTTGACCCTGGTTCCAAGTTTAAAGAAACCCATGTGAATAACACCACCTGCATGGCAAAAAGCTGTAAGGTTTTTTTCCCACCTGATTTTTATCTCCCCCCCCCTCCACTGAACTTTTGTAATGATATTCATTGAATATTCATTGTTGGAACATAATGATAAGCTCATGTTTCGCTGCCTGATACAATGTGTTGAATAAATTATTTGCCTTGTTCTTCTAACAGGACACAATTGTTGGAAAATTTCAACTCTTGAACTTTCATCTCTGCTATTCACATGCAAGGAACCTTACACAAAACATCCAGTACTGAAGACATCAATAATATGACCCATATGTTCTTGTGAAAAGCCAATCTTGAAAGCAGTTTTCCTTTGAGTAATCAATCCATCAGTTCATCAACCTGTTTCATGTAAAATGTGTTGGTCCTGACACAGGGGATCTGCATTATTTTTGATCAAACAAATCAGTTCTTGTCTGTTTACTTTTTTTTTTCATTTTTTGGCTCAATGATGCGCAGTATTCGTGTCAACAGTCATTCCCATAAACTACTTGCATTCAGCAGTAAATTTTAGTTGAAGCCCTTTCTCACAGCAGCTTCCATGAACACAAGGAACACATGCTACAGACATCAGTTTCTAGCATATCAGTACATCTGTTGGAAACTTAAAACATTTGAGCCTTGTATATATTCAGCTTACACCTGCTCATCAACAGACATTGGAAAGGACATGAATATGACCACTTATAACTTTATATATCTGGTTAATGTCAACTCTGGCTTTCCAGAGAATATTCATTCAGAACTACCTTTACACTGAACTGCATCCTGCTACATTAGTTCCCAGTAAAGCAGCTGCCATTTATTTATTTCTGACAGCTGATTACCTGCCAAAATGCTGTCTTCTGTTCTCTAAAAGTAGTTCCTAGCTTTCGGACAGAATGTAAGAATTTTCCCTTATGAAATTCATGTACTGCTCTGTACTTTTCCATTTGACTAAATCATCTTCTGTGCCCTTTGCTTTTTGGTTTGGACGAGTAAAAAGTTTGTCAGGAAGAGAGATTCTCACAAATGGATTAAGGATGCAAGCCAAGGGTTTACTGTTCTGTGGTCAAATACATAATTTGGAATGTTCACAGGGTATGGTAAAAAGAAATAATCCAGACTGGCAACTACAATAGTTCAAACAAAGCTCTGCCTGTTTTGTAAGTATGTCACACGCGAAAGCATATTTTGTATTCTCTTCAAATCATCTCTCATTACTGTCTTGCAACAGATATCCAGCAATTTTAAATTTAGAGAAGCCAACAGTGTTTAGCTTGCATCTTAAAGTATAACACAAGCCATTTCACAGTATAGATACAAGACTAGCCCTCTTCAATCCTGCAGGCATGGGAAGGGCTTTACAGAATTTTTGAGTTTAATGATGGACAACTTTGTTTTGTATCAAAGTCTTCAGCTCAATAACCTCAGAAATAACTTACATTTAGAAAAACTAGAATAACCAGCTGGTCTTTATTTTCTTCTTTGTACAAGGTTTGCCATCCATTTTAATGTTGCTGGGAATTTGTTTTGTGACTAGTCTATCAAGAAATTACCTTTAATCATAAACATGCCATTTGGAGACACTGCTGAAATAGACTGTGTTCAAGCAAATTGCTTAGCATTGTATCCCTAATTGAAAATTTGACTTTTGCAAACTCTTCCCATTTATCATATGCTGAGTACTTTGGGTTTTTCTAATCCTCATTAATCCTTGATCATCACTCTTTGCATAATTAAAAGTAAACACTTTGTGGATGAAGAGCTAAAAATAAGAGAAAGTAAATTAATCAAGATTACAGAAAAACTGCATCACTTAGATGAGATTTATCTCAAATCTAGTTTTATATCATTGCCCACATCTCACTGCCTATTAATTTTAACTGTTTGTGCATTTTCTGTAGAAATACTACGAGAATTACTCAACAAGTAGGATTTTAATATTTGCAAAAACCATGCATTCATCCAACTGTAAATGTCTATTGTAAGATTATCTATGCTAGTCTTCTTTAACCTGATGCCTTCAAATTGGATGCCTTTCACAGGGCTAAGAAATGATATACAAAAGTGAAGGGCAATTGAAACAAAGAGATGTTGAGGAAAGAAAAAACTCTGTTTCTTAGATTTGTCAAGATATATCCAAAATAAATTCAAGACTTATTGCAATGAGTCTTTTGCATCAAAACCAAGATATTGTCTGGAAACTTAAAAACTAATATTTATTTTGGCCAAATGTATTGTTGATCACAATATTTATCAGTCATGCATACGTGATCTACAAAAGCTTATATTAACTGGGGAACTCTGCTGTTGAGTTGAAGTTCTCTCTTAAACGTTGTTGACTTTTAAGAACGCTGCTATAACATCTGAATTTTTGCAAAATGTAAAGTGGAGATAATGGCAGGGAACACAAATTTTTAAAAATTACAAGTAGTTAATTTTGCTTAACAATTGTCCTCTTTTATGACTGTTTGAACTTACCATGGCACTGAAAAAGTACCTTCACAGTCCTTGAACCTATGAGTGTTGCAGAATCCCTGCAATCGATTGCAATTTGGGCGCTTCACAACAGTGCACATTTAAACAGTCACAGCATCCCACAATCATGAAATCACCATTTGTGAGTTTCACAGCTGGCTTCTGACAAGCAAGTCAATGGAGAAGGCAGCAGGCCAGCTTAATTACAGCAGATGAATTGCTTAATGACTGTAGCGGAACTGATGTTGGAAATCTGATAGTCAAATAATTTTTCACTTAATGACCACATTGATTAGTGATGGAGTTGCCACTCCAAATTGCCAAGTCAACAGTACAGAAAGTCAAGTGAGGGCTCTGTACTATTTACAAAAAGGCTTTCCAAATTTCAACCACAAGATCAAGAGAGGAAAGGCACCCAAAGCAGGATTCTGGCTTTCTCAACCTAAGAGTTATGTATAAAAGAACACCACACAATGACTTACTGTTTTAGAAAATGTATATGGCCACCTGTCTTTAAACAACTAATTCTGGGCTGCTAACAATAGGTATCAATAAAAAGCCAATAAAATGGTGTAGAATATAGTCAAGAATATTCTTTATACTGTAACCAAAACATTCAGAACAATTCTTACACCAGTGTTATTGGCTTCCACAAATCCTGAAGAATCAAATCTTCACTGCCTACCAAAAGCCCAAGAATGCATTGACAATAAAGGATTGAATTGAATTGAATGTCAAACCTTTATTGTCAATGCACAACGTGTGCAGTGAAATTGAATGAGCCTCTATTGGTATAATCATACAAAGCACAGAAACACAATACATTCAGAGAATACTTCTCCAGACTTATAAACAAATCCCTAAACTCAGAAAATATTTACCGAGGGAGCTCTTCCATATCAAGACTTTAAGATGGTCAGTTTAGAATTGTGTCCAGGTGGCTTAATTGGATTTTGAACCTGTTAGAAACATAGTTTATGTGGTGTCCTGAACATTTCTAAAATCAGATTGATAAATTTGCATAAGGTAGTAATGGCAATCTTAAAATTCTGAAAAACATAATCTGGTTCATTTGTTCTGGTCTGTTTCAACCTCAAATATTTTTTATTTCAGCAATAACAGGTTTTTGAACTGGTCAGAAAATGTTTTTAAAAACATTTACTGGCATGCAAATATGATCAAGCTCGGGCTAGCAGCAATTTCCAAGCATGCATACAATTAAAGTTTTCTATTAATAGGGAGGACCTGTGTTTGCTTTTTGCAAACAGTTTAACAAATCTGTTAAGAGTATTTGTCTCCTTGCTAGAACTGATCTGTTTTTTCCCCAAAAGGAAAGAGTCTAGGGTAACAAACACATCTGCTCATAAAATAGGAATAGGAAGTATTGTTGGAGAGTTTGCAAAAGATGGCAAATAAGTCAGGTATTTTCTTACTACTAGCAGGATTATCAATTGACAATTCCTGTATTCTCTGCAGAGAGGAAGCAGCTGACTCATCACAATAAGCTGTAATATGTTGTTCAAGGCAATGTCTACAGGTGTCTTTTCTCCTGCAGCCCTGCACAGAAGTGGACAGAGTTTTACAAATAAAATTCTGAAGAAGGAATCCTGCTTATTTTATATACATTAGTGAAAAGACACACCAGCTGTTGCTCCAAAGATAAGGTAACTTAGGAAGCTGCTTTGATAGAAAAAAAACAAGCAGGAGCAGGTTAAGGTTGAATTTTGGAATTCTCTAATATAAACACACCTCAAAAGCACTTTAATCTTTTTAATTGTAAAACTGCCAATGGTGGCTAAAGGTGTAGTAATAATTCGCCATCAATATACATATTGTTATTGTATATACACTGTATATACAGGCCAAAAGTATGCAAGCAACTTGTCAGAGTAGTGAATGGCTGTGGCTAATTAAATACATATTCTGTGACAAGCTTGAAGTTAGCCGTGTATCCTATATTAGCTAACCCCACATAGCTGTTAGAATTGGGCACTTTTGAATTAAATCACACCGGGCCAGTAATAATTTGCATAGTAGTTTTTAAAAGAATAATCCTGTTTCCATATTATGTTATGGTATGCCAAGAAATTGGGAGTTCCAATGCAATTTAATTGAAGAAAGCAAAGTGTATCTATCCTAGCAAAACATTAATAACCTGAATAGATTGTTAAATGTGGATTTACCTCAATAAATACTATTTTTATTTTCCCATTTGATGATAATCAGAACAATCACACCAAAGGTCTCAATGGACACCAATTGTTAATAGTTCCTAAGCTGCAGCCCTGGGCACATTTTCTCATGATTATCCAAGCATGCATATATTTTCAATGGTTCCTTAGGTATATGCAAAAGCTCAAAAACTTTATTAATCGGAGTTATTTCCAATGTGTCAGAATCTCCTTGTAAAATGTTATCCATTTAAACTTGTCTCTTATCGAGCCATTTAGATCCACTTTCTAAAGCTCATCTTAAGTTTTTGTCCTATATAATTGGTAATTTTTATGCTGACATTAGCTGTTCAACTGGTTAAGGCAGCAAAACTAATTAGAAGGTTCTGTATCTTAATGAATCTAGTCAGTCTCTGCTTTTGAGGCTTTTTTTAAACTTTAAAGCAAGTGATATTTGGATTATTACAGGATTTAGTACGCTGTGCATAATTTTAATTAAAGCAAAGCAAGATTTAATTGCTACTAATTGGCAAACACAGAGATGGCACTTATGTCAGAATACATCTCCTAAGTAGTAGTGTCAGACTGAGCATGGCAATGTAATGCTAAACCCTCTTCTGCCTACCAAATTTCTGTTTAGTAGTAAACTTACCTACCACTACTATAAAACAGTGCATTCTGAAAATTCAAAACCCCATGAAAATATTCTGCCTGCAATATCTTTTAACATCAGTACATGATAAAATATTTAACTTCTTGCCCATTATAGCTCTTGCTGTCAAGTGAAAGCAACATGTAGGACTCCCTGCATCCTATTAAAAACTTACACTTAGAAAGAAAGGGGAGAAAAGGAAATGTATGCTTCAAATAACTTTTATTACCAAAATTTCAAAATAATCAGACCAAAAAGTTGCCCAAAAAAATAACATAAGGCTTTTTTTAATGTTTAACATTTTCCATACTCTTCTGAAATGTTCTTCCCTCAGTCGTAATGTTCAAGTAAATATTTACAACAGCAAACATAAAAACCAAACATCCACCAACTAAGCATAGATATCTTAATACTAAGACAAACATTATTTGCAACAAAATGAGCTGGCAATGCTTTCCAAGAGAGCAAGATAATACCTCCTCCCTTACACACCCACCCACAGGCACCATGGGGAAAGATAGAGCAGATGGCAATTGCTCGTACAGTCTCGTCCATGGTAGTTTAATCTACTTCTTCAATAGTGGGACCACCACCTGGAGCACCAGCACCTGCAGCTCCAGCACCCTGGTACAATTTGGCAATGATGGGGTTACAAAGCTTCTCTAGCTCCTTCTGCTTATGCTCAAATTCTTCCTTCTCAGCCATCTGGTTTCGATCGAGCCAGTTGATCACCTCTTGGCACTTTTCAAGCACCCTCTGCTTGTCTTGCTCACTAATCTTGCCTTTCAGCTTGTCATCCTCCACAGTCTGCTTGATGTTGTATGCATAGGATTCCAGGGCATTTTTGGAAACTACTCGTTCCCGGTTAGCCTCATCCTCTGCCTTGTAATGCTCTGCTTCTTGCACCATGCGGTCAATGTCATCTTTGCTGAGGCGGCCTTTGTCATTAGTTATTGTAATCTTGTTCTCTTTTCCTGTACTCTTGTCCACTGCAGTAACATTGAGGATACCATTTGCATCTATGTCGAATGTCACCTCAATTTGGGGCACACCACGAGGTGCAGGTGGAATACCAGTCAGGTCAAATTTGCCCAGCAGATTGTTGTCCTTGGTCATGGCTCTCTCACCCTCATACACCTGTACCAGCACACTACTCTGGTTGTCCGAATAGGTAGTGAAGGTCTGGGTTTGCTTGGTGGGAATAGTTGTGTTGCGCTTGATTAAGGCAGTCATCACACCACCAGCAGTCTCGATACCCAGAGAAAGTGGTGCTACATCAAGCAGCAGGAGGTCTTGCACATTTTCTGATTTGTCACCCATCAGAATAGCAGCCTGCACAGCAGCACCATATGCCACAGCTTCATCGGGATTTATGCTTTTGTTTAGCTCTTTTCCATTAAAGAAGTCTTGGAGCAACTTCTGGATCTTGGGAATACGAGTTGAGCCACCAACCAGAACAATTTCATTAATCTGTCCTTTGTCTAGCTTAGCATCACGAAGAGCCTTCTCCACAGGTTCAAGAGTACCCCGAAAGAGGTCAGCATTGAGCTCCTCAAAGCGTGCACGGGTAATGGATGTATAGAAATCAATGCCATCAAATAATGAGTCAATCTCAATAGAAGCCTGGGTGGAGGAGCTCAGCGTACGTTTGGCTCTCTCACAAGCTGTGCGGAGCCGTCGAACTGCTCGCTTGTTGCCACCAATGTCACGCTTATGCTTGCGCTTGAATTCCTCCACAAAGTGACTCACCATACGATTGTCAAAGTCCTCCCCACCCAAGTGGGTATCTCCAGCAGTAGATTTCACTTCAAAGATGCCATCTTCAATGGTCAAAATGGAAACATCAAATGTGCCACCACCCAAGTCAAAGATCCTCACATTCTTCTCGCCTGCTCTGCTCCCTTTTTTATCCAAACCATAGGCTATGGCGGCAGCCGTGGGCTCATTGATGATGCGCAATACATTGAGACCTGTAATGGTACCTGCATCTTTCGTGGCTTGGCGCTGGGAGTCATTGAAGTAAGCAGGTACAGTAATTACAGCACTCTGGACTTTGCGACCCAAGTAAGCCTCGGCTATTTCTTTCATTTTGGTCAACACCATGGAGGAAATTTCTTCAGGGAAGAAGTTTTTGCTCTCACCCTTGTACTCAACTTGCACCTTGGGCTTCCCAGCTTCACTCACCACACGGAAAGGCCAGTGCTTCATATCGGACTGCACCGTAGGGTCATCAAATTTGCGGCCAATGAGACGCTTGGCATCGAAGATGGTGTTGTTGGGATTCATAGCCACTTGATTCTTGGCCGCATCTCCGATGAGGCGTTCAGTGTCCGTAAAGGCGACATAGCTCGGTGTAGTGCGGTTGCCTTGGTCGTTGGCGATAATCTCCACTTTCCCGTGCTGGAAAACTCCGACGCAGGAGTATGTGGTGCCCAAGTCGATGCCTATGGCAGGCGCTTTGCCCGACATGGTTGCAGGAACACGATCAAGGTAGCCCTCTAAAACTTCGAAGAGTAAAATGAAAGTTTTCCAGAGCCGCCCGTTAAACGCCAACAACGGACAACCTTAGCGATCTACCGTTGCATTCGCCTCAGCTTCCTTTTATACTCGCAGTGTGCCGGCTTCTGGAATCTGCCAGAAGCCAATCGCCCAATCACGTCACTCTTTACCGATCTCTAACCAATCCCTTTGGTATGTGCTCGCCCCTTCTTCCGTCACAGTTAGAAATTTCCAGAGGAGGCGCGCACCAACTAGAAGGATTGATGTCACCAGCAACCAATAAAGATTCGAGACGCTCTCCTTGGGCGGTCTCGAACCGCCTTTTGGGCGGCCGTTACGCCCCTCCCTCCAGTGACTAGAGTAGTTAAACTGGTTTTGTAAGTTTAGGTTACTTTCGGGGTTCGGCCCTTCCCTTCGCTTCTGTTGGCGTCTGGAAGATTCGGGGCGCGCTCGGGGGAAGTAGGCGATGTCTGCCGGCTGGAGCAGGAAGGGGCTGTTGAGGGGAAGAAGTTTTCTGAGGAAAAAATCGGCACCCTAGCGGCAAAATTACTAAACTATCATCTTTACGTAAAGCAAACTAGAGCGATTATGTCGAGACGCAGGGCCAATCCCAACATTGCTTCTGAGCATGTACTGAGTTTGCTTCCCCTCACGCGCCGTTATTATTGACCGAAAAGTTATGGGTCTTTGATCAAACTAACGTATCAATCACAAACACGCATAAGTCTTTTTTAAAACCAAGTTTATTGGTTCATGCAAGTTTTTTTTTTCTTATAGAAAATAATTATTTTTAGTCTTTTCAGAATATAAAGAGAGAGCAAGTTGAGTGGTTCAGGTGCTGGTCTAGAAGGCTGGAGACAGTTTGTTCTGGGCTTTCCTTGCTGGGTGATAGCTTACTCTCCCAGCCCAGCCCTCCAGAGAGTTGTGTAAAGAAAATAATCAGGGATATTTAGTTTTGAAATAATATAGTATTTTAATATTTACTTGACCAAACATATACTTTTAAAAAGTGATAACATATAATAATAGTGGATATTGGTATACTGGATGCTATACCCAAAAAAAATTGGGCAGCATTTAGAAAATCTGTGTACTGGCCAAACATTTATTTTTCAATTACAAAAGGCCATGAAGACAGCCTAGGTTCTTGGGAAGAACTCAGTGTGTATGAAGGCTAACACCAATCAAAGAATTGGCAGCTGTGATTTCACATTGTAACCCATATAATAATTGTAATAGATTAACTTCAAAAGAAATAAGATTTTTCACACTACAATTAAATGTACTGAATTCTGTACTGGAAAGTGTGGCTGCTGTCTTAAAACATAAAAGATACTGAGGAGAATAAGTAAATGAAAGACGAAGGGATTTTGCATATTGGATGTAAGCCAAGATAGCTAAATAAAACTTGGCTGTTCAGAGAGTGTATATTTCTGAACCACATAGAAAAGGGCAGTGCTTTTATGTCCCTGGAGTGAGCTTTCTGCACTTAGAACATTCTAAACTGAGGATTCATCTTCATGGCTTCTAACTGGCGCAAATATATCCTGGTAACCATTTTTATGACATGAACTCATGAATGTCTTCATCATAGGCAGCTTAAAGCCATTTTTAGCTGCTGTAGTTTTAAGGTAATATTTCCCCCTCTTTTAACCAACAGAGTCTTTACTTAAGCACAATCTTAACAGGTTTCATCAACAATGTGGTTGCTGATGGGGTCAGGGACTGAAATTTGCTTAGCTCCCATCCATCATTTTAGACTGCTGTGGGAGTGTGCCCTTTATTTCAGTTACTGAGATCTGCTCTCTATTACCATTTTGCTTAGGCTAAAAGGAAGATTGTATGTCTGGCTTTTCAATGCCTCAGCAAAGATGAAACTCAGACTCGAGATCTATTTAACTACTATTTAACCATTGAATTAGAAAAATTGTATGTACAGAATCCGTTTTCTTCACAGGAACATAATTTCAAAGTTCCTTAATCATTTTGTACCTGAGTGAAAAACATTTAGAGTTAATTAAATATCTCAAGTTAGATAAATGGCCATGTAGGCATATTGCTCTAAACTATGGTCAAGACATGTACTTTTCCTAAGAGTAATATGAGAGCAGCAAGGACCTAATGTCAATGGAGGACTTGAAGCTACAGCAAGTGTAGGGAAATTTAGAGTAAAGTTAGCAGCATTGCAGATAAAGAAATGAAGGAATAGAGAACAAACAAATAGGGCAATACAATTTGTACCATGTAGGGTTAAGAATGTTTTATAGGTTATTGTAATAACATTATCATGAAATATAAATAAAATCTCTTTGGAGGAAGCCTTTGTTTGAGTTAACAAATACTATGAATAAACAATAGGGGAAAACTGTTGTTTTCTTGCCTTTATACTGCACTCTATATTATATATGCCCTATACTTTATACTGCACCCTATAATCCACTGGGCACTAAAGTCAGTCATTTAAATATGATTAAATATTATATTAAATAGTCACTTTAAATATAAGCCAGCACTATGCTGCAACTACCCAAAAAGCCCTTTTATGACTTGTGACTTTAACTCCCAGAATTGCCAGCATTGCTGACTCAGGAATTATAAGAGTTGAAGTCTACAAGATTCAAAATTCAAAACTTTATTGTCAATGCACAAAATATGTGCAATAAAATTGAATGAGCCTCCATCGGTATAGCCACACAAAGCACAGAAACACAGAATGCATTCAAACACAGAATACATCTCCAGACTTAGGAGGATAATGTCTCCAGAC
>JANHFJ010003744.1:29725-40953 GCA_032468195.1 Cerberus rynchops
AATTAAATTAAATTAAATTAAATTAAATTAAATTAAATTAAATTAAATTAAATTAAATTAAATTAAATTAAATTTCCTGGAAACGATAATCAAACAACAGATCTGCGAACAAAGCAGATCATGCCAAATAAATCTTATTTCTGTCAAGATTAAATCGTTTATTGCCTTCCAGCTCCTATCACTTTTCAATTTGCCAATGATAAGGGGGGAGGGGTGGAATGTATAGGGAGGAAACAGGATGCCAAGACATTTTCCATGGACCATGAAAGCCTGTAACATGCCAAGGTCATTACCACAGATGCTCGAGGGAGAAGTGGACTGTTCCCATGACAAAAATAAGTTCTACTGTTGGACCATGTAAACATTTGAAGGGTGGGAGAAAGGGAATCTATTTAAGTAAGCAAGCTTTCACACAGGAAAAGCAGAGCTGATTTTTCTTCTTCAGTTCCAAGATGATGTAGTCAAATTTTTACTATTCAGAATTCAAAAACCTGAGAGTTCCTTTCATTGGGTTCACTAGTCAGACATTGACAATTTCATTCTTTGACCAAGTGAATAAATTAGTAAAATGATGTGACATATACTTAGATTTCAATAAGGCATTTGACAAAATAGACCACAATCTACTTCTTGGAAAGCTAGAAAAATGTGAACTAAACAGCACCATCACCAGATGGGTTTGTAACTAGCTGACAAACAGTACTCAATGTGTAGTCCTTAGTGGAACTACATCTACATGGAGAAATATGGACAGTGGGGTACCCCCCCCTCCGGCTCCATTTTACATCAAGTAAACTTCAATATCTTCATAAATGATTTAAATGCAGCAATGGAAGGGAAACTCTAAATTCTAAATAAAAAAGATGTTGAGACACTGGAAAGAATGTAGAGAAGAGCAACAAGGATGATTAGGGGACTGGAGGCTAAAGCTTATGAAGAATGGTTGCAGAAAGTCTACTCTAGTGAAAAGAAGGACTAGAGATGACATGATAACAGTGTTTCACTATTTGAGAGGCTATCACAAAGATGAGGGAATCAACCTATTTTTCAAGGCAGGACAAAAAGCAATGGATGGAAACTAATCAAGGAGAGAAGCAACCTAGAACTAAAGAGAAATTTCAAATTAATCAGTTGAATGCCTTGCCTTCAGAAGTTGTGGTTGTCCCATCACTGAATGCTTTTAAGAAGAGACTGGACAGCCACTTGTCTGAAATGATATAGGCTCTGCTGCCCAAACGGGGTTGGACAGGGGGTTCCAACTCTGTCATTCTGTGTTCTAAGAGAGGAATCTTTCAAGGAGACTTAATAGTACCACTATTGTTTATCATTGCCCTAATACCTCTGTCAGTTATACTGAATATGTCAGGTCATGGCTATCAAACATCAAAAATGTATTCTAAGCTATCCCACCTCTTGGACAAGCTGAAGCTGTCCATGACAGAATTGCTGTTCATTACTGTCCTTATATATAGCCAAGACATTGCAATGGAGTTTGGATTGGACAAATGTGCAATGCTCACCATCACCAGGGGCAAGTATTAAAAATTAAAGGAATCAAGATGCCTATGGAAATAACATCATTAGTCTGGATGAAGATGATCACTACGTTGCTGGGTATCCTTCAACTTGACAAGTACACTGAACTCAAGAAGAAGGTGAGAAATAAATATATTATGAGAGTAAAAGACATTAAAGTCCAAACTCAGTACAGGAAATATCACGAAGGCAATTAATACCCCAGCAATTCTAGCCATTAGATATACAACTGGAATGGTAGGATGGACTCAAGTAGAACTAAAAACTCTGGATAGGAAAATTAGAAAAGCATGTCCTTCATCCCTGCAGTGATGTTGACAGATTCTACAGATTCTACTTATAGGTGAAAAAGATAAAAGGACATACAATATCTGAAGGATTGTGAAGAAGATGCACTGAAGCTAATATACCAGGAAGGCTAACTAAGTAGCAGAGCCAAATTGGCCTATAAGAAAGACCAAATAAAGGATAGAAAAGACATACAGCAAGGCAAAGTATTACATGGCCAATACATTAAAAAAAAATAACATGCAATGCAGATAATAACAAGATCTGGCAATGACTAAGCACAGGAAAATTGAAGAAAGAGACAGAGGGGGTAATTCTGTCTGCACAAAACCAAGCCTTAATACATACAAAGCCAGAATTGAGAAGACAGCAACAGACAGCAATTGTATTTCTGCAAAGCTGAAGAAACAGTGGGCGACCTAGTTAGCTGCTGTAAGAAGACTGCACAGACTGACTACAAATAATTCCATAACAAAATAGCAATAATGATGCATTCAAATATGTACAAGACATACTATTGGCCTGCAAGCAAGATCTGACGGGACCATAAAATAAATAAAGTAATAGAAAATGAAGAAGCAAAATACTCTGGGACTATAGTATTCAAACAGACCAGCATCTGTCACATAACACCTCAGCTTTAACAATTGTTGAAAAGAAATTCTGGATAGTGGACATGGCAGTACTTGGAAACAGCAGAATAGAGAACTGGAAAAAAATCATAAAATATGAAAATACATATAATACTAGTATAATAATACTAGTATAATACTAATACTGTATTAATACTAAGACCTATAAATAGAAGTAGAATGACTAAGGCAAAAGAAAGCACAGATAACACCCATAGTAACAGATACCTTTGGTGCAATTCTAAAACATCTAGAACACTACTTGGCATTGACAAAATCAGCATCAGTCAATTGCAGAAAACAGCTTTACCTGGAACAGTTTCCATCCTGAGATGATATGCTTAACACTATTAAACATCAACATCTACCTAGCAATCGCAATAGCAATAGACTTATATATCACTCTACAGTGCTTTACAACACACTCTGGGTGGCTTTCAATGCCAGCAGATTATCCCTAACAATCTGGGTCCTCATTTTTCAGACCACAGAAGGATGAAAGACTGAGTCAATCTTGAGCCCATCTTTAAAACTCTGCTCTAACCCCTAATCATCTAACCTTAACCTCTTCTGCCAATGAAAGTGGGATCAGCCCATTGGGGTAAGATGATTCCTCAAGTAACCTGGACCCATGCCATAAACTGTATAAAGGTGATAACTAACACCTTGAATTTGACCTGGAAGCAAACTGGCAACCAGTGCACCTTGTACTACATGAAATATTATGAGGATCACCATAGGGGCCCCAAGAAATATCTGTGCCATTGCATTGTATGCCACTGTAGCTTCCAAATATTCTTCAAGGATAGCCCCATGTAGAGTATGTTGCAGTAGTCCAGATGAGAGATGACCAGAGTCTGAGTGACTTTATTTAATTTTACCTAGAATGCTGCATAATGTGGAATCTGATTTCTGAGTTCTACATTGCTTTAGGTACTAAGTGGTAAATTCCTCAGTACCTCTGACAACGTCTACTTTTCAAGTTAGACTTTTTACTTCACTTTTAATTCAAAGTTATCAATTATTCAGTGGGGATGTACTAGTATTTGAGGAAAGATCCTAAATCATACCTACCTGCCCTATAAATAGTACAGCTGCTGCCCTAAATGGAAAGAAATTCAGGAAGTCTGTGTGGAATACAGACAGCTGGTTTATGGAAGTGGATCTTTATAATATGCTGCAGATACCCCAGTGGTGTCACAGCTAGAAAATATAATATAGAGCTGTCCCACTAGCTCAGAGCAAATATTTCAAAAGAACAGGATGGTATTTACAACAGATCTACACCAAAATGAAATCAAATTGAAGGACAGTCACCAGGGGAAGATATGCTTCTTCTCCAAAAGCACCAAAGGGAAAACAGACACTGCTTTGCAGAGGAGAATCTACAATAATATTTCAATTTGCATCCAAAGTAGGCAGGGACATTTTCAAAGAGACATAGCAAACTAGACTACAGCATATGGATATGGCAAGAGGATAAGATCTTTCTTTCTTTTTCCTAGGGGAAAAAAATTCAGAGCCAGTTAGCAAGCTCTTAGCAGTCTACCTTGACAGCAGTAAGATGGACTAGAGGAATGGGAACACTTCACCGCTAACCATTCCCTGAGCATTAACTGCAGAATGTGCCAGGAAAATGGACCATCAATCAGAGGCTTCATCCTCAGTTTGAGTCCTCATTCTGCTCTTGTTACACATAAGGAGATTTCATTTACAAAGGAAACAATCAGCAGGGAATTGTCAGCTGACTTCACTTTCACTTTTCCACCAGTTCTAAAAAAAATTATGTCCAGGATGATGCCAGTTAGAGCTGAGACTAGAGAAGCAGGCATTTCAGGGTGTCACAACAGGAGCTTAAAGGAGGCTTGTTGTAAGCAGGCTTTTATCCATTTGCTTTTTGTCTACAGGGTGGCAATGCATTATATTACATATACTTCCTATCAATGAAACATATTTGGATTACAATGTGGAATATTATACTAAAGCTATTATTACCTCAGATTTCCCCCCCCCCTTTTTTTTTTTTGGTCCTATATTTCTCTTTTTGCTATGCAGTTTTTAATGGATCAATGGTGAGACTCTGACGCAACCCTTATCTGTTAGTGGATACAACCAGTTTAATGAAATAACAATAGCAATAGCATTTAGATTTATATACTGCTTTATAGTGCTTTCCAGCCCTCTCTAAGTGGTTTAAAGTGGCAGACAACAGAAGTACTGCTGTACTGCAGTATTGCACTCTGACCACTGCACCACCGAAATGGGCTGATCATTTTGGGCTAATCACTTTCTCTGACCCCTAAGAAAAAGGCATTGGCAAACGACTTCTAAAAATCCTTGCCAGGAAAATTTCAGGGATTTGTCTAAGAATCAGACCATTCTCGATAAAAAAAAAAAAGTAAGATCACTCTTGAATATGTTGCACTATTGGAGCTTATATTTATGCTGGCAGAATATAGTTATTCTGATCTTTGGTCTTTGACTGTATAAACTTGATTTGATGGTTGCACATTATTCCAATAAACTATTCAGTAACAGATGTTTCCAGATCAATGATGACTGGAATGTTAAGAGATGACTTCAGTAAAGTAACTAGCAAAAAGATCTGTTGTTTCATGCATTATCTAAAATGGCAAAATGTGGCTCTGACTAGCTATAATCTGCCTAATCTGCTCTACCAGCATTAAATCTGGGAGTAATGTTTGAAATCTGTATGGAGTTTTCTGACCAAAATTACCATTTGGTAAATAAGATATATATTGTTACTCCTATCTTCTTTTTCATCTCCTCTCCTTTTTCAATCTCCGCTAGGGTCTCTGTACTAACTAAATCAGAATATCTTCATCATAAGTATTGACCTTTCCCCATTCAATTAGATTGCTAATGTGACTTCTCTTTTTGAGCAAATGATCTCTTTACTCACTCCTCTTATCGCAAGCTTGAATTTTCCATAAATGCTTTCTTCTCAGAAACCCACAATAGCTGTTCATTCTACCTCCACTAAATGTTGTTTACACACCATCATGATGTGAGAAATGTTGGGCCTCCATCCACTGTTGAAAATCTGATTTGCTGAATATTGATATAGTTGTGGGTGTGCACTACAAAGGCTGGTGTGGGCTCATCTTCTGTTGTTTTTGGATGTAGGGGGAGTAGAATAAGGTCAGGGAAGCATTTTGCCCTGGCTGTGCATGGACTGAATGACAGTGTGCCAGAATTAGGATGAAGGAGGAGGGGGGAAGGGAGAAGAGTCAAAAGCCTCACACAGCCTACTGGGTGATTTTGGACAGCTACTGCCTCTTAGAAGATAAAATGAGAAATGAAGAATCACAGCCAATCCTATGTCCTTCCTCAGGGAGTTAATGAAAATGTAATTAGAAAGTCAAGGCTGTGGCTGTGTTTTACTACTCTTGGAGTAAAGTATCCTTGGCCTGCCTCCATGGGATGAGAGAATTGAAAGGATTATTGATTATGTTATATCTTGTTTACAGTATTGATATTGCTAGATTGGATTGCAGCACATTATGCCAATGCGAGGGCCACCATGGCTCCCTCTATTCTATCATGTTTCATTTATAACACAGAAGTTTATTGTGAATAAAGTTCTGAAGTGCCTTGTTTGTTGAACAATATGGTTAAAATAACTTTAATGAGACACTTTCTTTCAGTAGCCAGGATAGTTTCAAAGCAAATAAATTATAGTATTTCATAAGGTAGAAAACAAAATGTCTTCAATCCTGCTGTATTGTAACTGCAGGAGTGATGCTCACTGATGCTTGGCTTCAAGCTATAACAAGGATGGCCTGACTTTCAAGAGTGAAATGTAGAAAAGAGTGTGCTGTTTCTAGTTGAACATGGGGTATGCAGAAGCTCACACAGCTTTTCACTGATATCTACAGGAGTGATTCTTTACATTCATACATTTGTGTATCAAGCAGACTGAGTAGAGGAGGCAAAATCAAGAGAGAGGACTATAGATTCCTAGTAGCCTGTACATCTTTTTCCTTGTCCAATTCCAATCCTCTTTTCTTTCCTCAATACTACTTTTCCTGATCTCATGCATTTTGTGACCTCTCTCTCTATGCCACACCATCAGAAGTGACAATATCAACAATATCAAAAGCTTCTGATGTCTCAAAATCTCAATCTTGCCTGGCTATTGTATACTTTTTTAAATGCCCAGGAGATTTAAAAGGAAACTAAACAACATAGGAGGCCTCGCATTCTGAACTTTCAAATCAGAACACTTCTTAAGCAGGAATGAATCAAAAGGCCACATGCTCTGCAGCAGCAGAGAAGGGGGAGCACAAAAAAGATTTGATGAACATGTTTCACTTGCCTCTTCCCCATTACCCTTTCTCTCATTGCTCCCCCCCCCTTGTACTTTATCCAGTAATCAAAGGATATTCTGAGCGTCTCAAAAGCCATCATCCCCCATTGAAAATGAAATGGAGCACATCTTCTTCAAAGCTTTTACAGAAGTAATCATTGTAGAAGCATGAGGAAAGGTCTTAGGGAGAGAGAGAGAGAGAGAGAGAGAGAGAGAGAGAGAGAGAGAGAGAGAGAGAGAGAGACGGGGTGTGATATCTATGACCGTTAAGAGGAGATAACCTAAACATCTGAATACAAAGTTGATGATAATATTCTCAATTTCATTATTTAAGAGATAAAGAAAACCATAATTGGATATTCTTGGCCAGATAATGGAAATAATAGTTGCCGATGAAATATTCCTAGTTTCAGATGAGTTAACGTAGTTCTTGGAATCTACTACAATAATACATTCAAAAATATTGAGAGAGAGAAAATAATAATTATTATTTTAAGTCTAAACCTTCTTATTTCTTGGGTTTCCTTTTATAACTCTTATTTGTTATTTATAATTATTATTTCTGTTTATTCCTTAAGAACAGCAATGAATAAAGAAGGCAACTTCCTTTTTTTGTAAAATGCATTTTTCCTCATAGAGCTCTGCATAGTACAGATTATCATTATGACCAAAACAGTAATATACATGTATGCACACAAAAGCCTTTGAATCAATGTTGATTCCTGGTGACTGCCTGGACAAGTTGGTGCAATTTTCTTGGCAAGTTTTCAAAAATGGTCTGCCTTTGCTTGCTTCCTAAGGCTGAAAGAGAGTGATTAGTGCAAGGTCACTCACTGCTTGAAGCCTAAAGTGCAATTAGAAGTCACAATTCCTGGCTTCTAGTCTAATGCCTACAAAATTCAGACAAAATTCAATTTGGATCTGCCAATTTGAATTTTGTCTGGAGACTATCAAATCCCAGTAAGACAGAGTTCACTTAAATAGTTTTCCCATCACTATTAAGATTGTTAGGATAATGTATTTTTCCCCAGAAAGGAATACTGCACTACTCATATGTTATTGTTTATGACTTGTGTAATACAATGTTCATATAGGAAGATACCTTGCATATGGAATTATAATAATAGTACTATTTGCACAAATACAATTTGAACATTAGGGGGAGACTAAAGACTTTAGCAGAAGAAAAAAAATAAAAAGCCTGATATCAATTAATACTGGGACTTACATAATGATACAAAACACTGTAACAATGGATATATTAAGAGATTCTTCAAGAATGGAGTCAGAAGTCAATTTCAATATTAACTACAATATTAACACTGTGATATGAGTAACAATGTTTGTGTATAAAGAGTGTATCTAAAAGAAGTTATTTAAAGAATGACAGATATGGAAAAAATGTGTCTGATAAGATAAAGTATAAAATGTGAACTACAAATGACAGGCCAAGGGAGTGATTCAGAACAGTATGCTTTACTACATATACCAAAGAAACTGGCCAAAGTTGTTAAAAAGAGAAATTCAAATGATAAGTTTAGTTTAAACTAAACTAACCTGGAAAACGTTTTCTTACTGAACTACAAAAGAAGCTCATTAAAACTTTCAAGAAACCTGAGCAATTGAATAAAGAAGTGAAAGAAATAAAATACTATGACTATATTTGATTGAGTTATATATTTTATTGATTGAAATAAAAATGTTAGAAGTAAAAGGAAGGAATATAAAGTTGGATTATTTGATCAATGTTAAAATAAAACATATTGCAATTTTTTGGAAATGCTTTAGGGATTGTTTGATGACATGAGAATTGAAAAGCTGAGGCTATATGGATGTTCTTAAAGATAAGAGATGGGATATATGATGAAGAGACATCTTTTTAATCCTATAGGGAGTATAATGCTATTAAATGTATTTATAATAGTTGAGTTGAAATCACTTTATCGCTTTTTATTTCTTTTATTATTGTATATTCTCATTTCTTTTTCTTCTTTCTTGCTTTCCTTGTACTTTTTAGTTTTTCTTTCCATTCTCTTATCTTTCTCTAAATTTAGTTTGTATTGGTTTTTTTTACTATTGTAATTAAAATTCTTAATAAAAAGTTATTTTTTAAAAAAAAAGTCATAGTATTTTTCTTTCTCCTTTCTCCTTTAACTCTTAATTAGCTCCATAACCTTAATTATCTAAAAGAACTTGCAGTTTTTCAAACTAGTATGCAGACTCTGATAGGCTATAGTATTTAACCTTATAACAATGCACACACGCACACACAACCAGACACATCCTGGCTGCTTTTAGATAGTTCAAGGAAAAGCCAAAAAAAGTCAAAATTAAATGGTCTTCTCCACTTTTCTTCCTAAATCAAAGTTCAAAAAGAAAAATTCTCTGTCAAGGTGTAGATGGAGATATCTACTGAATAGGCTGTTCCTCGTGGGCAGGCAAAATAACAGATTGTAAGGAAAAGGCTCAGGGATCTCTATATGAGGAAGCCAGAGAGGCCAATAGAACACAAACCCCTCTACAAGTGTAAGCACACATTCCACTACAGCATGTATAGAACATATATATACAGCATATCCCAAACATCAGTCCTATGAAGAGATACTCCAGATCCCTTTAAGCAGAAAATGGAGCTTAAAAGTGGGATTTGCCATAGACATAAGGCAATTGAAATGAAAAACAATGATAAACAATTTTTGGCAACAGCAGAGTAGTTCATAGCAGATCTTCCTGACAGCCCATATTTTACTTCATAACCAAAGAATAGTATTTGGTTGTTTAAAAAAATATACACAGGCATAACTGCAAAGGAAAAGGAACATATTATTTATAATGTCAAGAAACATATTATTCCAAGAGTATCACCGAACCTAACTTTGCAAGAAAGCTACAAATCTCCATGAGAAAATTCTCCACTGAAATATCTTATATGAGGGGATCAAAAACTCTGCAATTAGTACAAAGAAGGAATTATTTTCTTTAATTTATTGTATAAATATTCAAATAAATGTTTAATTTAATGAGGCAAATCACTTTTTCATTAAACTCAAAGAAAAGATTTCATAACTATAGATTCTATATAAGAGCATGGAAACTTTACTATAAAATTTAATTTCCCAGCAACAATGAGTATAAACAGCTTAAGCTGCTTCAATTTATTTCCCATTCATGGTAATCCCATCAATTGCAATAGGTCCATTTAATATTCATATTCATTAGCACACGCAAGTCTACATTCCAGTTAGCCCAAGGAAGCCATATGCCAAAGAATAGTGATTGTAAAGACTGAGCTAGGAGTTCATTTCACCTTCTGTTTCAGCCTTGCAATGAGCAACAATTCATGTTTAATATATTTTAGTATGTGTTTTCCTCTGCAGAGGAACAACTCTAAATATGTTTCATATTTAGCCAGAGTTAAATGCTCTTTATTGTAACTATACTTTACTATAGTTATGCTGGTGAAATCTCTACAGGTTCTTGGGTGGGAGACTTTTCAAACCCTGATAACTAATACAGTTTGAGGGGTACTGTTAGGGATCCAATAAGGGGGTCATTATGCATCCAAAATATTATTTTTCTACTAAGTTTTGGGTTGGCTCCCAGCAGCAGAAAGGAGTACAGGTACATTTTAATCTATATTCCACTTTTGCTTTAGCCAAAGAAAAGAAGAAAGAACTTCAAACTCATGGAAATAATAGACTCTGGAAAGACAAAAATATATTTAGATGAATAATGCCTACAAAACTTCATGACTGAAGCTTGGACATAAATAATTATTTTCCCCTGCTTCTCCTGATGAAAAGAAGCATAATAAAAAATCCTGTTCAGTTCTCTCCCTTAAAATTGAAACTGTTTATACTTCATTTTTCCATAGAATACAGGTAGTCTTTGATTTACAACAGTTTATCTAGTGATCATTCAAAATTACAATGACACTGAAAAAAGTGGCATGACCCTTTTTCACACATACAAGCATTGCAGCATCCCCATAGTCACATGGTCAAAATTCAGATGCATGGCAACTGGTTCATGTTGATGATGGCTGCAGTATCCCAGGGTCATGTGATCACATTTTGCAACCTTCTGAGAAGCAAAGTCAGTGAGGAAGCCAGATTCAATTAACCATCATGTTACTAACTTAACAACTGTGCCAAGAAATAGTGCAAATATTTCACTACGCAACATGAATTTTGGGCTCAACTGTAGTCGTAACTCAAGGATTACCTGATTCCAACTGCTTTGCTGAGATGACTTCTCTTTCAACCTTGAAGAAAATAATCATTCTATATCCACACCAAGCTATTCTGTCTAGTATACAATTTGTGATGGTAAACATGTGAGCTGCATTCATCATTAACCCTACAACAGGGGTGGGCAATTGTGGCTCTTTTATCACTTATGGACTTCAAATCCCAGAATCCCTGGGCAAGGCAACCTAAATA
>JANHFJ010003746.1:0-11076 GCA_032468195.1 Cerberus rynchops
ATGGCTGGCTCAGGAATTCTGGGAGTTGAAGTCCATGAGTCATGAAAGAGCCAAGGTTCCCGACCCCTGGTCTAGGGATTAGTCTTTTTGTTGCCAATTGTTTTACCTTGTATATATTGGTGTTCTGGAAAATTGCATGTTATTGAAACTTTTTGATGCACTTTTAATGTAATGTTGAAAAGAAGTATAAAATAAGCTGTGTGTTTCACCTTGATTCAGAAGAACTGGAGTGCACAAGTTTCATAAATAAATATTAATCTTTCTATAATACAGAGTTTGAAATAGCATTTCCAGCTGTAGAATATCAAATGGCAGGCGAGCTGATGCTTGAGAAGTATGTAACAAATAAATACAGATATATTTTACATGCATATATTCGTGGATAAAAACGGTCCTTTGTTCCTTGTGGAGCTCTTGAGAGCCTGAATATAAGATTAAAATCTTAGTTAAACATGGTGAAAAATCCTTTGTCCTTCAGATTTGGCTGAAATCTACTATCTGATTTTTGGGTCATGTTAGTGATGAGAATTGCAGGTGATTAGGGATGATAAATTTTTGAGGCTGGGACTGCATTTCACATTTTTTGGGGAAGGAAGAGTAATAGTAATAGAAGAAGCTACTTCTGATGTATGTGTCATTTAGTGTGTTAGAGTACAGAGATAACAATAAAGGTAACCATTAAAAACCCTCACTAGTACTAACTTTAGAACTGAATCAAGCTGAGCACAAACAAATGTATGGACCATGAAGGAAAACTGCATATTTGTTTAGGAAGTAAAGAGAGAGGTTAAAGGACATTCTTTTAGAACAAGAAGTTATTGAATGTTAAAAATCTGGGCATTAGTTTGTTTTTTCATCAGCAAATGGGAGTTGTAATCCAATATACGTGGAACACTCAAAGCCAGGAAAGGGTGATATGTGCTTATGGGGAGAACTGGTATGTGCGTGCACAAATTACATCACATTCACACAAAAGAAAGACTCAGTATCTAGAAGCAAGAACTGTTGAGTATGTGGGCAGCTGTGGTATGTGTTACAGTTTGGCTTTGGAAAAATCTCACACTAGATAATTTCCTCCTTTGAGCCCACAGTTCAAGAATGAGTAAAAGACTTTTGTTTCTTGAGAAATCATTGGCTGTGTTAGTTCTTCAAACATGCATGCACATGCTTTCCCTGTCCTGGTCTAGGTTTGCCACATGGTCGGCTGTAGGTGGAAGCCCTTCCAGCAGAAGCTGCAGCCACATCACAATACCCACTGTGTCTTTGGCCTGACCTCATTCAGCTGCCAGGCTGCAGCTGTTCTCCTTCCCTACCCAGGCAGGCTTTAACCCTTAGCACAACTCAGAGCCATATCCAACAATGAAGAGGGAGCCATTGAAGCAATAAAGATTTTTCTCTCTCTTTCTAAGATCTTTGTAGGGGATATTGTGGTTGGATTTGTGTTCTGTACTAATGATTAGCATTTGCAGAACTGAATGTGGGGGTTTAATACTCTCCTCACCCTACCAATGCAGAGACACTTTTTGTTTCAATATGAAAAAAAAAAGATCTCTATGATTTGTCTTTCCTTCCTGTTGCCATGCTTGGGCTTGTGAGAGAATTATCATAGTGTTGATGAGAAGAAGATGTTATGGGGGATTCTTAGAATAACACATGTAGGGTCTCTATGTTCTGAATTTCCTTTAATTTCTCATTTCCCATTAAAAATTTTGAATGGGAGAAGCAGCAAAACTGGTATATATCAGTATGCCCCTGCCATTTTCACCGATCACGGCTGGTGCTCTCATTGTCATCTACCTTTTGACTAGCCATATTGTGTTAGAATCTTGCAGTTTGGATGGTTTTTTGTATATATCATAATCCAGTAGGATTGTATGTGTCCATGTGTCTCTATTTTTTTTCCTTTTCTTTGGGTTACTCTCACCTTGTGTTCCAGGTGGATATCTGTTTGACAAGATAAGAAATCTGTAGCCCTCTAAATACAGCTGAAAGTCAGAAGCCATTCAGCATGCCAGTTATGATGGGTTCTGACACTCACAATTCAGTATGTACTTGATTATATGTGCACTCTTTACACATTTACATTGGAAGGAAAGGGGAATGATGTTACATTGAAAATACAATGGAGAAACATTATTCTTCGGCACATAACCCTTACGTCAAATAAAAATGACTAGAATATATATTACAAATCATTTGTTTCTTACAGTTTCTAGAACTGCTATTTCATCAAATACTTGTAACTAAGAAAAATTGAAGTATATCCACAGGTAGTTTGGTTATGACATGCTTAATTTTAGTTCTTGTTTAAGGAAGGTACAGTTAACTGTACACCTTTCAGTCAGGTTTTGATTTGGGTAAAACATTGAAATGCCATGTGTCAAATTAGGGATGGGAGTGGTATGCCTTCTTCTCTCTTGGCAGCTTTCCAATTCATTGATCATTATATGCTTCTGGACTACCTGAAGTATTGGGAGTAGGAGTAGGCAGCGTGTTGCAGTGGTTCTTCTTCTTTTAGGGCCAGTTTCAGTCAGTATTGGGGGTTGATTGTATAGATTGTAGTCCTACACTTTAATTTATGAAATGCCACAGGGTTTTTATCATCTACATGAGGGTGCTGGCGGAGGCTCTCTGCCAACATGTATCAACAGTAGGCTGAATTTCTGGTCATCCAAGTAGTGTTGTCAAGGCTCTCCAGATAGCTTCAGGATCTGGAGGTTGTTGGATGGTGAAGATCAGGCTAAGATCAAGTAGCTTTTCCAGCACTAGAGAGATTCCAAGGAATGGATTAACTTTGTTTCCTAGCTCTGTAGATTGAGTCTGCCAGTCTTGTTTAACCACATCTCCTCTCCTGGTGTCTCCCAGTTTCAATTTAGTCTTGGCTCACATTAGATACCCATAACTAGTGCTCCGGACTCAGAAGGATTAAGAAAAAAGAGGATTACTTGGATTCTCTCTTAAAAAGGGAGAAAAAAAAAAAGCATGAGCAGCATTTAGAAGGCAGACAAGGTGATCTAAATTGTTGGGCAAGGCATTCAGAGGCACTGAGCTAACTGGCAAGTAGGATTCCACCTGTTCATTGGTGTGGGCGCCATTTTAAAGCACATTTTGGTGTGCTTTTTAAAAGGAGGCTTTCCCAATCATCGGGAAGCCAGCAACACCAGCCTCAGTAATGCTGAACTAATTGGCAGCAAGACTTCCCCTTTTCATGGGGCATAGCCTCCAAAGGAGCACTATTCTAAATGGCAGGGACTTCCCAATCAGCTGGGATTGCCTTTGTAAAGAAGTAGCCGCTAGCAAGCAGGCTTCCCCCGACTCGTCGAGCAGCTGCCATTTTGGGAGTTCTCTTCCAGGGATTTACCTTGCAGGCTGCATGGGTTGCTGGGGCAGCCACAGTCTTCTTTGATTTATGACCTAGCTGGCAGCATGGGATGATAGATTGGCTGCAGCCATTTGTGTCAATTGCCTGGCAGGTTGCATGGTTTGCTCCGTCGGCCACAGCCTTAATTGATAAATGGCCCTTTCTTGAGTGATGATTCACAAGCTGCCTGGTCTGATCTGTCAGCCACAGCCAGGTTGATTGATTGCCTTGCTGGCTGCTTGGTCTGACCAGTTGACTATAGCCATCATGTAATTGCTTAATGGCAGGTTGCATGGTTAGATCCGTCTGCCACAGCCTCCATTTGGATTACTTGCGTTGCAGGCTGTATGGTCAGACCTGTCTGCCACAGCTGCCATTTTGGCTGATTGCCCTGCAGGCCACATGGTAAGATCTGTCTGCCACAGATGCCATTTTGGCTGATTACCTTGTAGGCCACATGGTCAGACCCATCTGCCACAGCCGCCATCTTGATTTATTGATTGTCTTGTAGGCTTCAGATTGCTTTGTAGGCCGCATAGTCAGACCCATCTGCCTCAGCTGCCATGTTGAGAGGCAATATTGCAGACTGGCTTCCACCGACTTGTCGGCCACAGCCGTCTGACCTTAAAAGCAAGTGGATTGGCTGACTTCCCCAGACCAGTCGGACACAGTCATCTTCATCACAGGACAAGTGGGCAAGGAGGCATAATTGAGTGGCAGGCTTTCCCCGATCTGTTGGACACAGCTGCCATTTTGTACACAGGTTAAGTCACTGCCATGTTATCTGCAGTTCCTGTTCACTGTGATTATTATCTTGCAGCAGCAGAGTTCTGAAGGATATACATCTGCTTTGCTCATTGCTCACTCATGAAGGATGGAGGCCACAAAGGATAACACGAGTGTGCCTGACTTGGCTGTGTCCCCGAGGATCCAAAATCCCAAGAAGGCTTCCTCCAAGCAGAAATCTGCCATATCAGAGACAGCTAAAATCAAAGCAAAGGACATTGCAGCCAAAAATCCCTCCAGGGCTGAGCAGAAAGACACAGAAAGGCGTCACAAAACTTAAAAAAAAAAAAACAGATTGCAAAGGCCTCAAATGACAAGGATTCCCCTAGGGGAGAGGCTTAATTTTCACATCCTATCCCAGCAGAACCAGTGTTGCCTTCTACTGGGCCAGCCAACCAAGAGTTTGTTCACCAGAGGTCATTAGGGAACTGTTTGCTCAAGATTTTTCTTATACACCAGACATTAGTCTGTTTCCTTCAGTCCAATCAGGCCTTCTGCAGAGACACAGAGGGAACAGACTGGAAGGAAAGGAAGAAAAGCCCCAGAAGCAACCTTTACCCTCACAGCGGCAGATCTTCGCAAAGAGGACAGTCAGGAAACTTCTCCCCTCAGTTGAGAGCACTGATATCTGAGGCAATCACCAAGGGAATTGCTACAGGCCTTCAGCATCGTAGACCAGCAGCATCTGTGCTCGAGGAGGAATACCACCCTCCACAGTGGCTGATTCAGCATTGGAACCTCCTGATCCAAAGGATTTGCTGTTCTCTGAACTGGTCATTCAGAGTGAGGAAATTCCAGCACCCCAGCTGTTCAGAGACATGATCCACAGGCAATGGGTATTTCCAGGAGCGTGTCTGCCTCCCAGCAACAATGATAGAAGATTTTATAATGTGGTCTCAGAGTTCAATATGTCCTTACAGCCTCCTGCGGTTGATGGACCCATTGCAGCCTTGACTTCTCATAGCTTTATGTCAAGCAACACCGAAGAGGCATTAAAGACAGAGGATAGAAGATCAGAACGTACCGTCTGCAGAGCGCAAGGGGGCCCCATGGGAGCTCCATGGAGACCCTATGCTCCATGTCAAAACAGGGACGGATTCAGTGGCAGGCAACAATACCAAGCTTGACTGCCCTTTCGAGGTAGCGGAAGCCGCCCCTTTAGGAAGTCTAAGTGACTATCTTCATGATCTTCTCATAGGAGGCTGGTTCAGCCTCTTTGCACACCAGTGGTCCAAAGGACACATGCGTCCAAAGGATGGTACGATTAAGTCTGACTCTAGAGTTTCTCTCACAGCCCCCGAGGTTCTTTATTTGGTGTCCAGTCTTCAACAAAAGAGAAAAAAAGGTCATTTATGAAGGCTGCAATGCAGCTTTCCATTTCTAGTGGACATCAGGGCAGTTCAGCCTGTTCCACCAGAACAGCAGAGATGGGTTCTACTCGATCCTCTTTGTAATCCCAAAGGCCTCAGGGTTGGAGAGCAATTTTACACCTAAAACATTTAAACACTCACTTAAGATACACATGATACAAGATGCAGTCGCTTCAGACTATACTAGAGAGCGTGCGGGAGGGTGACTTCCTGACATCAATAGATCTGACTGAAGCATACCTCCACATACTGATCCATCCAGAACATCAATAGTTCCTGAGGTTCTGCTATGCAGGCCATCATTATCAATACAGGGCCCTGCCTTTCATCCTGTTCTCGGCTCCCAGGAGATTCAAAAAGATACTGGCGGTGCTGTCAGCCTGCCTCAGACCATCACCATCAGGGTCCAGTGCTACTTAGACGACATACTCATTCAGTCATCTTTGCATTGTCAAGCCACAGAGGATTTGGAATTCACAATATGGTTACTTCAACAACACTGATTCTCAGTGAATCATGGCAAAAGCCATCTGTTCCCTACCAACCAGTTCTTACACTTGGGGACATAATTAGGCTAAGATCAAGTAGCTTCCATAGTTCTGGATGGATCACACTACCTCAGTTTAACTGGTGCACAGTTGGGGAACAGTTGATAGTTGTGGATAGCAGGTCCTTGCATAAATCTATCTCTCTCTTCTTTTGTTTGTATATGTTCCTATTTTGAGAGGCTCTGCTTATAGTTGCTTTTGCCTTGGTGATATATTGTCTGGATTACTGCAACATACTCCTCATGGAGTTGCTCTTGCAGACTATTCATAAGCTACAATGTCCAAAACACACAGGGTAATTATGGGTGCACCTTGGTACTCTTGGTACTCTTACTCTAGTATTACTGTTACACTGGTTACCAGTGAGCTCTGGGAGAAATTCAAGTTGCTAATTGTCATCTATAAAGCTCTTTCTCTCACAGTACTGAGATATTTGAGGAATCATCTATTTCAATAAGATTAGATAGAGTTTGCGTGCTCTGGGTCTCATCTATCAAAGACAGTGCCATTTTTAGGGACCCAGAATATGCATTTCATGTCTGTTCTCTCACCTACCTTACGGAATACTATCATCCCCAAGATTTAGATGGTGCCAACTTTGCCTTCCTCTCATAAGGTGCTGAAGACCTGGCTGTTCCCTTGAATATTGGGCCAGACGTACCATTGGTACATATTATAGCAGTTATCGGTTCCAGTACTTTACATGAATAAAATCCTTTATGTGTTTACTTGTGGTTCTTTTTATGGATGATGCTTTTTTCTTAATGTTTTAAATGTGTTAGCCACCCAGGGTTGTTTGGCAAGTGGATGACCATATAAATTAAATCTATTTACATAAATGTATCAAAGAGTGGGATGCGTCTTAATAAATATCAGTGGATTTAAGTTTTATCCCCTCATTATTGTATACCCTTCATTTTATCTGATGGAAAAAATAAAGTCCAGAAAAGTGAAAATCCACCAATATTTCTCTGTAGTACAGATATTTCCAAATGTATTTGAATATTCTCCAATCTAGAAACAGGCATAGCATTAAGATTTCTTAGATCCACTTTTAAGTCTATGCCTATAGCCTCTGTAAATGTGACCTAGCCTTTAATTTCTGGTTAAGAATCTTGCAAGATCATGTGAACAATATTATCTTGAAAGTAATTGAGATCTTTCAAGGAGATTTGATTTGCCTCGTCAACCCAAACTTGTGATGTTAAATTTGAATTTCCTCTATAGAGGCAACCTTGCGAAGCAAATAGAAAGATCAAGCAAACCATGTTCTTGAAAACCTATTCTAATTAACCGCCAATAGTGCTTCAGGCTTAGCTTAATATTAGGATTGTCGGTTTTGGGACAAAGCTGATGGGATGTTCCAGACATATGGAACTTTTTTCAAACTAGATTGATATTTATTTTGGCTCAGATGGCAACATTACTTCTTGGTATTTAAGCTTAAAGGTCACACGCAGCTGCTATAGCAGCAAGCGTGGCAACACCAGATACCTAATCTCTCATGTGGCTATAAAACCTTATGGGATCAATTTGAAATTGAAAATATCATAAAGTCCTCATTCAGTGTAGAGGTTTTTTTTTTAAGAAACAAAAAAGGATAATCTTGGGCTGGACATACTGAGTTTAGAAGAAGTAGGAGTCCCATGAGTATTGTATTTTGAAATTGAAGAAGTATGTATTTTGCTATCACTGCATCTCACTTCTGGTGTAAGATTTGTTCCCTGAATCCTTGTCTGTTTTGATTTTGAAAAAAAGAGTTGATCTTGGTACCTGTGTGTCTGTGGAATATGTAAAATTTAGGTCTAGTTCAGCACTCCTTATTTCACCATCTGTTTTATATGCTATGTTTTCTGTTAACAGACTATGAAGTTAATGTTTCCCTGCTGTTTGTGAGCATTGGACTGATTCAGTGCCACTTTCCCAAATGAAATCAGGAAAACAAGCACTGAATAGGCAGGAGAGAATTGGCTGCCTCAGAATGTCTTCTTAAGTGTATGCTGTGCAGCTTTGTGCTTTTCCTTGCTAATCTGCAAAGATATGCTTGCCCTGTTGCTTAATTTGCTCCCAGGGGAAGTGTTACAAGTCCCTATGAAGAATTATTGAATTTAGTTCATCAGTTCCTATCCTAAATATATCTTGTCTGGGGTTCTTGAGGAGGGAGGCAGGTCATGGCCACCGAACCAGGCATTTTGCTAGTACTGTAAAAAGTAACATCTGTTGGTTTGTTCTTTTTCTTCTCTTGCTCCCGATAATGTGCTCCAGTCTGATTTCTTGGATTCTCATAGTAGAATGGATTACTTCAGGACCAGCTGCTTTTGGTTATCTCCAGTCTGAGTAGAGACAGGAAATTAATGAAATTTCAGGAGGAGAGCACTGCTTAACCCTAACAGAGATTTATGATTCAGATTTGCTGGCCTCATTCTTCTCCTATTTGGTACCCTCCAGATGGGTCAGACTACAACTCACATCATTCTGTTCAGTCACGCTTAACTTGGAAGTAGTGCATGAAAAATTGTTCAATGACACTTTCCCATTTTTACCTGAAAGGATTACTAGTTGTTTCCTCAAATGATCCATATACTACTAAAAATCTCCTATCTGTCTGTTTGTACCTTCAATTGGCTACATGACAGTAGAAATTAATGTGTGCTGTTATGCATGTCAAGCAGATACTTAGAGGTAAGAGAAGGGATGCAGAAAGTGAGATGACTGATTTAGTAAGCATAAGATAGTAGTATACTAGCTAAAGTGTGGAATTGATATTGGGTTCAACCCAAATTCAAATCCACTCTCTGCCATCCCTGATCATTGCGTGGTATACATTTTGTCTCAAGCTCTGAATGAAAGGTAAGATACAAATCTAATATAGATATTTCTAGAAATCTGGTGTTACTGTTGTACATTTTCATTGTATTGATCTTTCTTCAGTTACAAGTCAGCTATAAACTTCACAGGAGTTGTCATCCCAAAATTTCCCTACTGGAGTTTTCAACATGCTAATTTCTCTAATATACATAAATTATTTTAATACAGATTTTTGTGACGCATACTTCTTTTCTGCAAGGAGACATCTTTTTTGCAGATTTCTGATGAGAACAAAAACATTATCAGCCCTTTTTATTGTTACTGCAAATGTGCAGTCCATTATAAGACTAATTCTCTTACAAATCTATGTCAGATTTCTTTCACATTGCTAAATAAGGAAGAACAGATGCAGGAAGTTTCAAGTAGAAATACTTGGCATCCCTAACTATTGCTAACATAATAGTTTAAACAAATTCTTAACAAAATGGGAATATACTTTATGACATGACTACAGAATAAGAATTGGCTACTGTGGGATCTTGTTTTGCTGCATCTAATAGAGATCTAGAAAAGTAGCTGGCACTACTTTTCCCTGGCACAGGGAATAGGAGCTTTACTTACTAGAATTTGGCACATTGGGCTGCTGCTAAATTAACTTATTTTAAAGGCTTTTTAGATTGCCTTAGTAGGACAATGCATTCTCTAAGAGGCATACCACAAAAGATCGCAAGAAATTTAATGTTAAGTTGCTAGCATTCAGTAACAGCAGATAGCACTAACTTTTTCGTACAATGTTCTATCTAGTCCTGCATAAAAAGTGACCACAGTTCAGCAACTAGAAAATGCATAGGAGTAGAGAAAAAGGCAGGGTTTCAGCTGTATTTTATGAGGTCCTGATTAGATATTTTCCCCACATAAATTTTCATGTTCCACTGAAGAAAATGTAAATATCATGAGCAAGGACAAATAGGCAGGAATTCTTAAAGTAAAAGATTGCAATCATTTTTAAAATTTTGACAGGAATTCTGGGTGTCTTATAAAATAACTCCCTTAAGGGTACAGTTGTTTACAGAATGACTATGGGCAAGTACGATGCAGTTGGAGAAAGGCAGGCAAACGTTTATATAGTAGCTTTTCAATTATCTCACTTCCATTGCATGACAAATATAAGGGTAGAACTGACATTCAGAGTATACATCTCTTGTCTTGCAGCAGCATAATTCAGTGATTGTCCTTTGAAATTTTTAAAGTCTAAACTTTATATGTCATTTATTTATTTTTTTAAACTGTTGATTTCTCTGTAAATAAAATCTGTGCCATGAATTTAAAGGGCTTAATGGTATTTTTCTCCAGTGAACACTGTAAAATAATTGTTAAGGGAAGAGTAGAAATATTGCTAAACTAATATTCAAAATTTGAGCATGTAGGGAATCACATATATGCATATAGAAAAATGCTTGTGATTCTTTTAGAATGAATTGCATCTTGATAATCACATCAGGCATACAGCTTAGTTAATCAAGATAATATAACAGGATAACATTAAAAAGATGAGTTATGTACCAAGGGAGTCCTATTATATACCAACTGGTAATACTTGCAGCCAGAAGTTTAGTCTCTTTTTCTTCTATCTCATTCGGAGATGACCCATTCTGAGCTGCTCCACATTTCCAACACAATAATACCCTTTAAGTTCAAAGTGTTGGATTTTTTAAAATTCTTTTAATGCATGCTTCAGGCTCCTTTCTAGTACTCCACTAATGTTTATTATGAGGTAATGTTGCATTTGTCATTCAAGCTTCAGCTGACTTTCACCTTAGGTTTTTGCTTCTCTTTTAGAAGATGCTGTTTAAGAAGAATTGTGGTACGAAGACAAGGATCATCAAAATCCGCGTAAGTTGAGCCGTAGATATGTTTTTCTTTTCCCTTCCTTCATTTGTATCAAAATCATGTGCATTCCATAGAGAAAAAGTTTACATTTTTAGTAACGTAGATGGGAAAGTGCAAATAATTAAATGTAGAGGGGAGGAGCATATTAACAGAACTTGATTAATTGAATGAAAATGTAATTAAATTCATATTTAAATATAATTAAAATTTAAATTTCAGCTGCCACTTTTTTGTCCTTGCCCTGCTTATGTTCTGGAAAGCAATATTTAGCATGGCATTCATTTGCCCTGAAAAAACTGTATGTTTTTGTCAT
>JANHFJ010003746.1:23674-34845 GCA_032468195.1 Cerberus rynchops
AAAAAGGTGCCTAGTGTTTTCTTACATTTCCAGCAATTGGCATTTAATTTAGGATACATTTTAGCTAATTTAGAAGGAGATAAGTGATAGGCAGACCATTAGCCGGTTAAAGAGCTGCTGGAGGGCCAGCCAAGAATGAACACCAGCAGTTGTCAGCTGCAGCAGGGAGCCTGTGGTACTGACATTGATCAGACATTGTACAATATATTGATTTATAAATTAAACCATACATTTTAAAGTCCCCAAGATTGAGAAACACTCATTTAGATAACACTCATGAACAAAAAGATTTTAGCATTCTAGAAAGTTGTTTGTTCCTTGGAAGTAGCCTTAATGTATTGTGCAATTTTTATGTTGCCCATTATGGTGAGGAAGGGGAATGCAAGTGAGTGTCAAAGGCAATTGGAGCTCTAGTATCTTATCTTTCCATAAATGATAAAATCGGGCATTCCTGAAATTTCCTATCATCCTTCTTGAACAGTTGTGTTTTCCATTAAAAAGCTAATTCTTTCCATCTCTAAAGTCAACATTGGCAGAGTTTAGTTTCTTCCTTCCATTCCAAAAAGATTACTGGTCTGGAAGAAACGCTGGCCTCCTATTATATAACGATTATGCTGTTTACTACAAGTTAGATTGTCTTGTTTCTTTTTTTCTTTTTTAGTGTCTTTTGTTTGCAATCACACAATCCACCTGGGACACTGAAGAGCTGCTTGCACTGTGAACAGTGAGACAGAAAAATAAAATGATTGAAAAAGTAGCACCACAACGAAGAGAACAGCAGTATAAACCAGAGGCAATTTCTGATTTAAAAAGAAAAATACTATGCAGGGAATCATTAGGAAGTGAACTGAAAATAACACTGCAGATACAATAATCTGTTGGGAAATTATTCCTGAAATATTGTGCACCATTCTGGTCACTATACCTTAAGAAGGGTCTTACTGAGTGAAGAAGGATTTAAAATAAAGGCAACCATAATAATTAGGGGCTGGGCAGTTCTCCCAGAAGGAAAAGCCTCCATAATGGAAGTTCTTTAGCTAACAATGAAAGCTAATTTTCTGGCAGATGTGATTTGCAGATGTGACAAAAGTATATAAAATTCTATATGGTTTTGATATCATGGAGAGAAGGAAGATTTTTCTATCTCTTTCAAAGTTATTTATTTATTTATTTATTTATTTATTTATTTATTTATTTATTTATTTATTTACCTCCTCTCTCCCGAGAAGGAACTCGGGGCGGTGAGAAGGGACTCGGCGTGGTTTTACACACACACACACACACACTAGCTGGATACCCGTGCTTCACTACCGAGGTCTGAGATCAACAAACTTTTCCCTGGAGTAATCAGTCTGAGGTTCATATTTAAAACCAGACAAATACTTATTAGTCCAAGGCATTGAACTGATTTGTGATATCTTTTTATTGTATTTAGCTGTAGCTGCCAGATTAACGTAGGGGTTATTAGATACATACTTTTTTACAGCCCTTCTCTTGACTTGGGGAGGAGTTTGATTATACTTTTTTGCAGCTTCCCTTGTGTTTTCCTAATTGTATCTGCAAATCTTTTACTGTTTTTTCCCTCTTTTCCCTTTAACCGGTGTTACAGTAGAAGGAACAGATCCCTCTGAACTGAGGAGGTCAGTGTAAGAAGTGATTTGGGGCTGGGACACTATGCAGGAGAAATTCGGTTCACAATCCATTGGCTCAGTGCTGGTCGCTGATTGAAACTCATAAGAGAATATCTCTCCCGCCGCTTTGAGTCTGGAAGTGATAGACATTTTGGTGAGGTAGCGACATTTAGTACAATAAGAAGCCCCAGCCTGCTCCTGAGTGAAGGAGTGGAGCATGTACCAGTTTGAAGTGAGGTAACGGAATGTGAGGCAACTGGTAGTTTGAACACAATTCTTTTCAGGTGGAGAGGGAGAGTAGGATGTCTAACTCCTTGGCATCAAAACATGTTAATTACTAATTACGAATTATCTGATGGTCATTTTGAAAAATCCCTTAGCTAGCATCTAGAAGCCAAGGGGAGCATACATGCCAAATTTCAGGTTTGTAGGCTTTACGGTTCTGGAGATTTCATGATTCTTTACTCTTTCCAGGGTTATCTCATAGGCCAGATTTAAGCACCCTGCAGGCTGCGTCTGGCCTGCGGGCCTTGAGTTTGACACCTCTGACATACATATTATGGTTCAAACACATATTACCAATAAAATTCTAAACAAACAATTTAAAATAAGAGTAGAGTAATAGTTATAGGATAAAATACAATAATTTAATACATAAATATGTAAAATAGAATAAAATGACATAAAAGTATAATTCTGTATCATTCCTGCAATTTACCCCGATCAGGCCCACATATGTCAATCTCAGACGGACCACTTTAATAAGAAATTGGGCTTTATTAAATATCATTTTCAGATTCTGGCCACACATGAGGTATGTTTTTTTTAATAGGGGCCTCCCACTGGGCTATACATTTATTATGTGGATCAAATTACTTACAGTATCTCTCGCCCCTTTATACAAAGAGCAATTGAATAATATATGAGTCAGATCTTCTACTTCTTCAGCTCCACAGATACATTCATCGTATGGGAAAGAATGGAATCTCCCAAATTTAACCATTGTTATCAAGCTGTTTGAATCTTGCTCCGGTAAATGTCTCCCTGGGATGTTTTGGCAGTTGTGATTTTAAATAGTTGTCCATTGGGAAGGTGCATTTATATTTGCTCAGCCATTTCAGGCTACCAACCTAAGTGTGGCTATATCATTTTGAGCTTCTATATCCATGATTCTTTGCGCAACTTTTTTTTTGCTCTTCTGTTACACTGTGGGCAGGGAGACCACAGCTCTTTATACCATTTGTCAATTTAGTAATCTAGAGGGTTTGTGATTGCAATTTTGTCTGGTCCAGTAGACACAGCTTAGGGAGTCTATCCATCTCCATTTCATTAATTTTGAGCCAGTAGTTGTAAACTCTAATTTTAGACAGTGTGTGAATTGTGTAGATTCCCGGTTTTGTTCTGCTCTGACTGCTGCAGCAGATGTCTTAGGGCAGTGGTGGCGAACTTTTTACTTACCAAGTGCCGAAAAGTATGCGCTTTGCGGTTGCCATCCACACTTGTGTGCAGCTCCTCCATGTGCGCTGCATGTGCAACTGTGCCATCTGTGCATGCATGCAGCTTTTGCATGGTGCAATAAATGTGTACTGCACGCAGGCACTCAAGCACACATGAGCAATTGTGTGTCCATGCACAGGAAAGCTCTGAAGACCAGCTGGATTTCCTGCTGCAATTGCACGCATGCACAGTGGAGGCCCAAAGACCAGCTGGGTCTCTGTAAGGAGGTAAGTTGGCCGACAGCTTGTGTGCCCAGCAAAATGGCTCTGTGTGCCACCTGTGGCACCTGTGCCATAGGTTCGCCATCATGGTCCTATATTATTTTGTTACTGTAAATTAGGTTTAAAAGGGCTGCGGAATGCTTCTAGGTATGATTCCTAGAAAATGTTTCAGGGCATGTGAACAAATATATATATTTGTTTTCGTAGATTTTCACGGGTGCAGGTATGCAGGTCTAGGTTTATTCGGGTCTTTTCCCGTGTAAGTTTGAGAATCTCTTCGCAATGTTTCGGGGAGATTCCACTCGCCATTTTCAGGCTGGTGCCTTCTGCTTCATGCCAGTGCAAGAAGTGTGTGACCAGAGCTGCTGACGGAGACTTGTTATATATATACACACACATATACTTGATACACTTGATACATATTGCTATATTTGATATATTTCTCATGGAACTTTCATGGATTAGTGTGGTACTGTACCTACAAAGCAAAGTCAAAATTTTGAAGCCATAGAATGCTGTACCTTCAAGCCAACTGACAATCTAACTTTTTTTTTTTTATTTTCCATACTTGAGTATTTTTATTATAACTGGCATGTTGTCCACTGAGCCATATTTCTGTGAAATCTTGTGTTTTCCATTAATATGACTCCATAAAAACCCTCCAACCCTGGCTTTACTCCTGCAATGCTGCACTAGGAAGTTTAAGGTTCTCTTCTCCCTTTCGTTGATGGATTAGCTCCATCACTTGCCTGCAGCCAAAAGTTCCAGCTGCTGTTTGTTCACCGATCCTGTTGGTTGGCATTTTTCATTGAAGAGAAGTGCCAAACTCTTTGTCCACTTTCCTTGCCTCCCTCTCAGTAGAGTACTGGCAAGCTGCTTCCTTGCACGGGGAAGGACAAATCTGTCTGATTAATTCTGCCCCTTTAATTCTAAATAAAGGTTGCTATGTTACTCTCCAATTCTGAGGCCTGCCAGAGCACACACCATCCATAATGCCACAGCAGGCGGCTGGTGAACGGAGATTTTTTAAAATATGCCTCTCCTGCTGTGTTGTTGCTGTTAGCCAAGCCTTCTGGCTGTGTAGGAGGATGTTGGATATGATTTCATGAAACTGAGCTATAGTTGGTTAATTTCTAGGCTGAGCTCTAGTTTCTTTTCCCTTAAGCTGGCACCTTGGCATGGGGAAGGGGGAGAGAAATTTGTTTGATTTGCATTTGTCTGAACACTGTCCTAACTTGTCCTTCCAGAGCCAAAGTATGAACCAAAATGGAGTTGGTATACAAAATCATGATCTTTTTAAGCAGCAAAGCCTTACATAACATCACAAACGCAACAGTATATACTAATAATGACAATGGTTTGCAAAAATTGATATATTAAATAGTGTTCTTATTTTTAGAAAAATGTAGCTGAAAGAATAGGCATGATTTTTCTAAAAAGATTGCAAACCCAAAGTATAGGGAAATAAGAACTCTACTGCCCAACTGAAATGAAAGGTTCATCCATATCTGTTCGCTATCTGAATGAGGCATCTTTGTTAGAAATCTTCTTCATATTAAAATTATTTTATGCTATAAACGTTTTGCTTTATAACAAAGGTTTTGTTTGATAGTGCTGAAATCCCTCTCAGTATAAGACAGGGATAAATAATACTGCTTGTCTCACAAAGATTAGAAAACTCTTTTTATAGCAGAAGTTTCCAACGTTTTTATATTTGAGAAAGTGTCATGGCTACCATTGCAGACACTCATGCATAGAAGAGCTGCAGTAGTTTGTTTGACAAGAAATAAAACATCTGTTTTCTAAAGGGCTAACTGATGAGGCTAAAATAAAAGCAATTTGTCCAGGGCCAATTGATGAGGCTAAAATAAAAGCAATTTGTCCAGGAACATGAGCTTCTCAATTTAAAATATTGTTTATTTGTACTGTTTTCTTATTTTGAATCTATAAATAGCTGTGTATAACTCTGTAGACTGATACATAAAACTACAAAGAATAAAATGCAGTCAGGTATGTCACTTGAGATTGATTGAAACAAACGTGGTGGTGGTGGTGGGCTATCTAAATTTTAGGAAGCACCTGTATTAAGATAGCTGCAGAAGATATAAGCAAATCAAAAGTTAACCCTTTGCTGCTGTCAGAAGTTCTGCATGATATAAAACTGGATAAGAGAATGTCACAATATTGGACTATTCAGTCTCAACAATTTAGATTTCAGATTGCTTAATTTGTCCCTCTGACTAGCAGATTCAGCTTGCTAAAGAATGTACTCTCATATTAACCCTCAGAATATACAACCAATTACTTTGTGACTTTTAAAACAGGAACATATATTTTTATTTCAAAACCTTAGAGAATAGTTGTCCATTATGCCACCTTCTGGTGCACTTGTATGTAAAAAATCCATATTATTAAGATTTTATTTTTCTCTGAAAATGTGTTTGTAGGTTAATTGATAGGCAGAATTGCAGACACAGTGGCAAAACTGAATCAAAGTAACACAACTGCAAAAGTTTACACATATAAAATATACATATTTGGAAAAGACATTAGAGTGAGAAAAAAATTCAACCGTAGGTCTCTAAACCAAATGATTGTGTAAACATTCATAAAATCCTAATTCATGTATTTATGAGTTTTACTTTACACTCACCATTAACAGCATGTAATTATATGCTATTATAATTACATATTATTAGAATTATAAGCTGAAAAACTATAACACTTTGAGGCAAATTAGAATAAGGTATTCCTAGCAATAATGCCCAATAGCATGCTTTTATGTATTTTTTATTTTAAAAAGGAAACTTTTTTTCAGTAATATAACAACTATTATTTAAAAGATTTTAGTGGGTCCATACAGAAATGTATATATAACCACTTACATCATAACTAGTTAGCTATATGTATACCCTCAAGGAAGGTATTTTATAGTTCCATTGAAGTGAGCTCCAGTCCATGAAACATTGTGCTATAATAAATCAATTAGATTTAAAGTGCTACAAGACTCTCTGTTTTGCTGCAACAGATCAATAAGCATGTTTCTCCACATGCTACATATCTGGATGCTGCTTTTTGCATGACTTTATTCCAGCTTTGACTCAGCCTGTCTATCCTGTCTCTTGCTACGGTTTATTGCACCAGTCAAATTAATAACACCATAACATTTTTCTTCAAAATTAATGTTTGTGTTGCATCAGGAAGCAGCCTCTTAGCTACAGCTATGTAAAAATACCTAAAGTTCATGCATGCAGTATATTTTATATTGTAAATAAAGAATAGTTAAACATATAATTTGGCCAGGCTGCCAAACTGCCATATCTTCTATTAAAATGAAATGCCATCCCTATTTCCAAGATTAGCAAAGAAAGAATGTTGTAGATAATCGGATGGACCTTTCTCCATCAGACTAAAAGATTTGACCCTTTTCATTGGCTCAGCCATACAAAAGCTTTCAGTTCATGACTTCTTTAATCAGAGTCCATTAAGAAATATGCATTGGTCAAGGAGTGAAATCCTGGATGCAGTGACCACCTCATGACAACATGACCCTGAAGTGTAAGAGGTCACTTCTAGACAAAACATCTGCTAATTGTTTGTTGAAAATCCAAATCCTTTATAAAAACACTAACCATCCAAAATGCAATAAGCAAACGCTGGCATTTAGAAAGCTGTGTGCTAAGTTGGTAGTAAGGTAGGAAAAAAGGAAAAGAATAAGCAGTGTTTAAAATCTAATCTGGTTATACCCAAAATTCAATTTTCTTCAAAGAATGCAGCTTGATGCCAAGACAGCTTTTGTGGAATAAAATTACTGTTAGAAAAATATGAAAGAAATAGATATTTTGGTTTGATTACTTTTTATCATTTGATTGACAACTTTGTTCTAGTAATTGTTATTATTGGAACTTTTTACTTCAAATACATACATACGTACCTAAAAATAATGGCTTATTTTCTTCTATCCTTCAAATAAGCTGGATTACAATTCTCTTCATATCCCCGCCCCAGGCCCTCTGCTATCATTCTGTCAAGACTATATAAATTTATTGGAATTTATAACTAATAAGACTGTTACTACTAAGTCATTATAACTGAGCTTTTAAAAACAGGTTAATTCATTTTCACGACCTTCTAACATTAATGAAAGCAATTAAGCAAAGACATTAAATTGTGAGAAGATTACTGCTGAAAAGATTTTATATAGTTTTGATGGTCTAGTGTAGGATAGAAAGTTGGGGATGGATCAATTATTATTTTCTAGTCCCGATTCTTTAATTACTCTTCTCTTCTTGAATAAGTATAAAAATATAAATATACTGAAGGGAATTTTCTAGTACTACAAGGTGTCTAGTACTATATAGTACCTAGTATTTTTTAAACCAAAAATTCACGCATAATAAGAAAACTTAACTTGCAATCATAGTTTCACTATTGTCAGGACTTCATTCATATTACAGCGTATTGAACACATATTTTCTGCTTTCCTACTTCTTCAACTTTTTCTAAGATTTTGATTTATTACTAATTTACTGTATTAAGCTTTTGAATTACCTCAATTGTGGTGGTGTAGTTTAATAAAGGGATAGATGATGATTGCTTCCCCATGTGCTGTCATTCATTCACCCCATGGGCTTTGGTAATTATCTCTTTCTTCTTCTCTATGCAGCATATCAACGGCAGCCGGCCCCCACCTCACTTTGTGTATGATCCATCAATTTTTGCCTTCCGATCCCTGAGCACCTTGAAGCCTTTAAGCCCGATAGCTCCAGTTGAAGAACCGTCATGTGCCTACTGAACGATGTACTCAAAAGTCTCAGGAATCATCATATCAATCAGCTGCCCCAGGGATATGGAGGGCACATATTTTCAATAGGATCACCAGGATCCTTGGTGTCAGGAGATTGGTGTCTTGTTTCTTGTCTGTTTTACATGCCATTATAATTTCTGAAGATTGTCAGAAAAGAAATGTATGTGCATCGAGCAAGCTAGGCACATAAGTTGCAATGCAATTATCAAGATATTATTGATTCACAGAAGGCAGGTTTCTTATAAATGGAGTGAGCACAATACCCTTATAACTGATCTTCAGTGAGTGGTAACAGTAAGCCAAGTTTGGCTTATTTCAGAAGCTAAGCTGAGTAATGCCTGTATGTAGAACTATCTGGGCAGCCCAAAGATGTTAGCCAATTGGTAAACAGGAAAGAAATCCCAACCCACAGTGGAAGAAGGACATCACAAACCAATTCCATAACATCACCAAGAAAACAGCATGGATGCAGTCCTAGGAGTTGAGCTCAGCTTGAGAGCATCTTCACAATATATTATAAATGAACAACTGCCCACTGTTGAGTAAACAACGAGCAAATGCCGACTTGTAAGCTGCTTTCTTGTTCTTTATCTAATAGAATTATTCCTTCTATGTGGGAATGTTCAGTAGACTAGGATTTGTCTAGGAATTGGAAAGATTTCTGCTTTTAGTGTGACTCTGGAAGACTAGAAACATATGTTCTTCATCTCCCAGGGTAGGTAAATCCATCTGGTTTTGTGCCACCAAGTTATAAGGCTAGAGCAAGAAGCTTACTGAGCTATGCAGCATCTGAATTGCTTTGAAATTAGTAGAGTATGAAGTTAAAGAGAAAGCTATGTATTTTGTTCAGCACAATTAGAATTAGAGCTCTACAGAGCCGTAGGATATTCTATAACGATAGATATTTTCAGGTAGAAGAAAGAATGAGACATTATAATTTACTTTGATGTGTCTGGGCATCCTTTATAAAGCCTTGTGAATGTCACATGATGTTCCCTTAATGAAGTTGGAATGAATACTTCAACGATTGGTTTGCACATCCAACAACATGCCTTATAGCACCCACATTGTAAACAACTTTTAGTCATATGAGATGGTAACACAGAAGGCAGGAATATTATAAATTGCTTTTGATGCAAATCCCACTGGTTCAGATGACTGTTATGTCAGACATATAGATGTGGGAGGAAATACTTTACAGGTATTTGCATCATGGTTTTTTTGCTGGTAGGAGTAATGGGCAAAGCAGAAAAAAGACATGTTTTAATACGAGTGACTTTACAGAGGCACCCATGTATTTCAAGCTCAGCTCTTCTCTACACATTGGTGATAGGTTCTGCTTTGCATTGACATCTGAGATACCAATTATTCATGTAATCAGTTGGCCCAATTCTTCAGGTTTTTGTGCTAATCTAATGAAGCCTGTAGTGTATTCAGAGATTTAGGAAAGTAAGTTTTAGCAATGTGCTATAATGCCTTCTCTATATATGTCAAAAACATTTCAGTCTTGACTTGTATACTAACCATTTGGAGAACAATCTAGAAAGTACTCCTATGTTATATATATTTTTAATTAAAGAATATTGGGAAACTATAACTTGACCACTGTTTGGAAAGGTTTTCTGCTGTCTTCTATAATTAAAAAAGTAGACTGTAGAAGTTGAAGATGGCTCAAATGGGGGGAAAATAGCCAATGGCTCAGAGATTCTTTTAATCATTGGAATCTTGAGGCCAGAAGCGTCCTCGTCAGAATGAATTAACTCAGCTGCTTTTAATCCTAGCTGTAAATATGTTGGGTTTATAAAACCTGGTGACAAAAGCATAAGAGTAAAGGAATACACAAATTATTGTGTACCAATAGATTGTGTACCAATCTATTTAAGAAATCAGGGATGGATGGGCACAATCCTTAAACCACTACCAATTAAATAAGACAAGATGATATTCTTAATTGGTTTATCGAGAACAAAGTCAAAATTGACATGCAACAAAATAGTTCTTTGTTTTTCAAAGCAATTATTTTCTTCTAGTTGAAGAAGGGGAGGTTCCCTTTTATCTTCTAATCCTAAAGATGATTGTTTTAATAGGTCAGTGCACATGTTGAGAATCTATAATCCCAAAGGATTTGGGCTTCCTATAGTAATGATAAGGGCAAACTTAATGTGAAGTTTGCTGTTTTGGCAGATTAGGCTTGACCTACAAACCACAAGCACCTGTCATGGTCAGGATAATTTGGAATGTGTTTTCATGCATATAAAGCTGCCCTCCTTTGTTCCATAGATATTGCAGAATGGTATTTTTTGGGGAGGGGGTGTTGCTGACTGATCTAGAAGATATTATTACAATGCTCTAAAATGAAGGTTTGGAAATGGAGATGACTACAGATGAAGTGCTTCTCTTTAATACTTTTTGTAACATTTCTCTGTCTCTGGTTTTTAATGAAGAAAAATAAAATTATATTTTAACTGCTGTTATTGTCCCTCCTCTTGCTTTCCCTTTACTCTATCTGATTTCTAAGGCCCTAAAGAAATTCAAAGCATTTTTAATGTCACTATTGTATAGCAGACTGTATTTTTGGAGTCAACATTAAAATATTTTTAGAAGAAAGAAGAAAACACAAAGTTACTTAACTGGAATCTCTTATGCAAATTCAGGAAAATTATGTAGACATGAATTTTGCAACCTTAGCTCAAACAGAAAAACAGATTGTTGCCTGTCCCACAGTTTAGTTGTATCTTTTCCTAGCCAACTTTATATCAGCAAAAATCTTTGTCCCACCACCTGTCAGGATCCAAAAGGACATTTTATTGGGGGGGATTTCTGCTGTAGTATATTGGCCATTTTATATAGTAAATTCAGGGCCATTAGATCTTGACACATTTACTCTTTTAATCTTGCAAGGTAGCTGAGAGGGCAAAGGGGGAATTGGAAACGGCAACTCGGAATTGTTATCTTGTTTTCATTCATCTAAGTCTGGTTCTCATGAGAACTTTCTCTGGACGCTTCACACCTGTG
>JANHFJ010003747.1:62826-77065 GCA_032468195.1 Cerberus rynchops
CTCTCCGCTCGGCGAAGGCTAAGCCGGGACACTGCCCGCTATCCCTCACCTGCGATGGTGACCGAAGGAAGCATGCAAGATTCATGGCATCTGATGATTCCATCAGCAATGTAATTGGCTATGCATTAAAAAAACATATTATCAAAAAGCAACTAAAATTCAGTAGATTTTGGAAACAAAATGAAGAATTAATTATATGCTAATACAGATATTTTAACTGTATTTACACTGATATAATGATCCTAAACATATTTATCTTATGACATTCAATGGATTTACATGAATTTGCAGATATAACAATTTTTAGTGTAATATATTCTCTAGTATATGCAATAAATGGTAGAAATCGTAACAATGAAACATTACTATTAAATATACTGTACAAAAAACTGTTTACAAACATACTAAGATTTGCAATAAAATAATTGGAGGGATTCAATTATTCTTCCAATAATAATGTTTCACATTATCAAAAAAAACATGAAAGAGGCCATTATGTCTGGTATAATCATCTCTGAAGAATTATTTAGGTCAGTTTGAAACTGGTTCTAGGTTATAGCATAACTGAATTGTGGGATCACACACATAAGGAGTGTGTTTGTCCTAGTTTTCTACTTGGTAAGTTGTATTTTATGATCAACTTACACTTCCAATAACACAAAGCAGTGGCAATAGAAACTGGAGAAATGGTCTTCTGAAATATAATGCTGAAATGATAAGTCATTTAAATTTTGGGAAAGAACTGTGTGTGTGTGAATAAAACAGCTATCTCTTTTAACAGACCTATATGGGGCCAACGTTGCTCTCTTGTAACTGATTGGGCCATTCTGATCAAGAAAGCATCTTTAGAAAGTTGAATGAGAAAAATTATTGAATTGTCATCACTATAACTTATCATTTAGCTAGCACAAGAATTCAGTCAGGTTTCCTTTAAAAAAATCAAGATGGCAATTTTTGAAATCATGCAAATGAAAAATAATAATTAATTTTTGGGGGGTTCAATGCCATTAACACAGTAGTAAAAACATCAAATGAAAAACAAATTAGTCAATTCTTTTTTTGCTTGAAAGGAGTCAGGTAATATACAAAATTATAAGAGCTGCTATTCAATGCTCCTAAATTTCATCAAAGCAATACAAAAAAAAATCAGTGCATGTTAAGAAAATGTGAATAAACCTTAGCTTGATTCTATAAAAGACAACTATGAATTTTAGTTCAAAATAAATATGATTGAATTTTCTAAGATACATATCATTTCAAAAATTCTATTTCAACTCATTCTTCAAATATTTTCAAAATCTCCAAATACTTTCAAATCTCAACATTATTCCTCTTTGGATTATTTTTTTCATGAATAAACTTTTGTTCTTTATTTCTTTCACAATAGTATTAGAATACCAAATCTGAATATAAGATTAAGAATGAAGAGGGCAAATGTTTTGCTTAAAATACTGTGAATTTGTCACAGTAATTTTATTTTAAAATAAACCTTTAAAAAACATTTTCACTTTTCTAATGCCTATGCACTATTGCAATGTAATAGAATTAATTCTAATTCTTAATTCAATGTAGAATTCTAAAGCTGAATTAAAGCCAAAAGTGCCAACAACACCATCGCTAGAGCAACAAATAGCTACAATCAGGAAGAGGATACCAAAACCGAAAATACCAAAAACACGCCCATCATCTCCAAACAAGACATATGGAGAGCCTTCAAGAAAGTGAACATCAGAAAACCAGCAGGACCAGATGGCATCTCAAGATGTATCCTCAGACACTGCACAGACCAGCTAGCTCTAGTGTTCACAGAGATATTCAACCTCTCCCTACACCAATCAGTAATCCCCACATGTTTCAAAGAGTCCATCATTGTTCCTGTCCCCAAGAAACCCCATTCTGCATCCCTCAATGACTATCGCTCCCTAACCTCAATAGTTATGAAGTGCTTCGAGCAACTGGTCAGAGATCTCATCATCTCCTCACTACCGGACACACTGGACCCCCTACAGTTTGTGTATCAGCAAAATCGTTCAGCCAACAACGCCATCTTCCACCTCTTCCACACATCACTCACCCAGCTAAATATTGGAAAGGGGAACTATGTTAAATTGCTATTTGTGGACTACAGTTCAGCATTTAACACCATAATCCCCTCCACACTCAACACCAAACTGGAGCACCTGAGACTCAACCCATCTCTATGTCGTTGGATCTCCAATTTCCTGAGTGGAAGATCACAGGCAGTGAGGTTGGGTGGACAAATCTCAGCCTCACTTACCCTTAGCACCGGAGCTCCCCATGGTTGTGTTCTGAACCCTCTACTGTACTCATTATACACCAATGACTGTATGGCCACTACTGACTCCACCACCATCATCAAGTTTGCTGATAACACCATTGTGGTGGGACTGATCTCTGAAAACAATGAGACAGCCTACCTGAAAGAGATTGAGAACCTGGAGAACTGGTGCCAGAAGAACAACTTCGACTTCAACATCAGCAAAACAAAGGAGTTGATAGTGGACTTCAGCACAAAAAAGGAGAGGAACTATCAGACCCCTATCATAAATGGGAGCCCAGTAGAGAGAGTGGACAGCTTTAAATACCTCGCTGTCCACCTCACGCAGAACCTATCATGGTCCTGCCATATCAACACCACAGTGAAAAAGGCTCGGCAGCATCTCTATCACCTCAGATGTCTGAGAGACTTTAAACTGCCCCCCAAAGTACTCAGGAACTTCTACTCATGCATCATAGAAAGCATCCTGATGGGAAACATCACAACCTGGTTCGGGAACAGCACCATGCAGGACAGACGAGCCTTACAGAGGGTGGTGCATTCAGCTGAGCATATCACCCACACCAAACTCCCTGAACTGCACGCCATTTACAACAAGTGATGCCTGTCCACAGCCAGGAAGATAGTGAAAGACTACAGCCATCCCAGCACTAGACTGTTCTCCATGATGAAGTCATGAAAGCGCTTCTGCTCCCTGAAAGCCAAAACAGAAAGACTGAAAAGGAGCTTCTTCCCACAAGCAGTTTGATCTCTAAATCACTGCACATGAAATGAACCTTGCAGGCAATGGACACTGGATTTGTCACTGTATTAGTCATTGTATTCTGTATTGTATCTGTCACTGTATTGTCCCTATCCCTCATTCCTTCTCCTCTCTATCCAACCTACACTCCATACTTTCTACAGTCTACTCTCCTTGCTTTCTAATATCCTAAGGTCAAGGGTGATAGCCTAAGCATTTCAGTACACACCATACTGTGTATGGTTGTGTACATGACAAATAAAATTTGAATTTGAAATGGATCACCAAAACTGAGTAACTGACTGAATTCTTTTAGTTAATATTCTTACAAGAAACAGCTCTTCGTTGTTAACACCAATCAACAGTCAACTTACTTTTACATCTAACACATGAAGCTCAACTCTGACAGTAGTTTCATCTTCTGCAAACATTTCAATTCTGTTCACATGGCTAAAATCTGCCAGGAGAGCTACTAGATTTGTTTTAGTGTTGATTACATGGCTAATGCCATACCGTGGTCCCACTAGTAAGGTGACCTCAGAATGCTTTTCTCCCTGCTACAACACAGAAAATAAAAAGGACAGAACTTTATATAGTGCCATTATGCATATAGATCCAAAGCAGCCTTATTTCACTGAATGTATTTCATTTAAGTCATATTATTAATAGGTTATGGATCAAAATGCTCCTTTCAGAAAATATTTTTGAAGGCTTTCCTAAATTTACATACTTGGCCTTGTGAAAAACAAGGCTAATATAAATTATATAACATTAGTAATATTATGGAAAATAATATTAAAGACATTGTACAACTTGGTTCAATATTATTGATAATGCAATTATGTGATTATCCCATTATTATTAATGTTCAGTTTACTTGACAAAAAATAAAAAGTCAGGAGAAACAAGCCCACCATTAATGTTGCCTTGAATACCCGTCCTCCATATAGTCGCAGGTCACTGAGAAACTTGAGATAGTGTACTTTGGCTTGCAGAGCAGAGAGCTGAAGGTAAGAGGGAAAATTTTTTAAAAATTATTCTAATGATAAAACACAGGTTTTTTGGTATTTTGGGTCATTTTTAGATTTTGGAATTCCCTGGCATTTTTGAAGAAAACATTCTCCTTTTGGGGCTATATCTGGTTAGTACTTATCTTGCACAAAGTAGGCCAAGTTCTTAGAATCTCTGGAATTCTATGGTTGTGTTAATAACATGCCAAAGGTAAATATATCTGAACTGAACTCTTTCTCCTCATCATAAACCATGGAAATGCAGATCACACCATTTATTGCAATGGTTCCTACTTTCCTCCTCCATGATCTATCCCTTCCCAAACTCAATAATTAGCCAACCAACAGCAGGCATAAGGCTGAAAGCATTCAGATATTAAAACAAGGGAAGCTGCTGTAGACTCCAATACCAACTTAATTTATCAGCATAACTCTTGAACCTTATGTGGCTTAAAGAGATTTTGAAGAAATGGAGAAAACAGTAGCTATAACGTCAAGCAAAATCTTTACAATGACATTGGAAATTCACAACTCTAATAATATGAAAACGACCCACAAAGATTCAGTGAGAACTTTGTTTGACCATGCTGTTGCTAAAATCAGGAAGCCTTATGAAAAATTGACTTCCTCTATCTAATCTCAATTTCTGATAAGACATTATTTAGATTTCTAGTTTTGCATACTTTGCAAATAATTCAGAAGAATTAATTCAAATTGATTCTAGTGTGAGCACAGCATCTCTCTAATTTTCATTAAAGGGACCCCCATTTTCTTCAGGTGTATGTGGGCTGTTTCAATGTGAACAACAGAAATATGCTATGCAGAAGGTACACAATGTTTTTTTTTTCAAAATCATTTACAAAGGTGCAAAACTAGTCTAGACAATTTCAGAGAAAAAATGCTAAATAGACCTTGCATCATACATTGCTCTGAAATGAAGGGAATTCAGGAGAGATTACCTGAATCGTTAATGTCAAATGTTAATAATTAAATCAGAATAGTTCACTTGACGGTGTTAAAAAAAATCAAGGGGATTGCATGATGAAAAAGATATATGGCACTGGAAGATTCCTTAGACCAGTGGTGGCGAATCTTTTACTTACCAAATGCCAAAAAGTACGCGCTTTACGTGTGCCATCTGCACTTGCATGCTGCACTTCCTCCATGTGCGCTGCATGTGCAACCGCAACATCTGTGCATGCATGCAGCTTTTGCAAGTGCAATGCACGCATGCTGAGCACAGGCACTCACACACACATGAACAATCGAGTGTACATGCGCAGGAGAGCTCTGAAGACCAGCTGGATTTCCTCCTACAATCGCGTGCATGCACAGCGGAGGCCTGGAGACCAGCTGGGTCTCTGCAATTGCGCATGCATCATATGCATGCTCAGCTGGAGGTAAGTTGGCTGACAGCTTGTGTGCCCAGCAAGATGGCTTTGCGTGCCACCTGTAGCACCTGTGCCATAGGTTCACTATCACATCCCTAGACAGATGATTTAAAACAGGAAAAGAATTTTCAAGCACTTTTGTTATGTAATGCAGTGCAAACTCAATCAAATCAAATGAATAGAAAGTTATGTTCTTGTGACTAACAATTCCCAGTACTTTCAATATTAAAAATGATTTTGCTAAATTATTCTTCCATTGTTCTTTAAACATACAGTAAGCACTACACATTGTAAATCCAGGCAATCTCTAAAAAATAAGTTGGTCATTTTTTGTCTGAAAGATTTCTTTTAAATTCTCTCCTTTGGATTTTGTTCTCTTTATTATGAAAATGTATTTCTATTGAGATGCAAATATATTACCTTTTTACCTGGAGGAACAAGATTTTGATTTGCTTTGACAAGGTGTGAAAGGGCTTTCTTTATGTTCTTTTCTTTCATACTCTGTAGTACAGCAGATGGAATAAAAGTTTCCAGTCCCCATTCTTTTCTGCAATTTAAAACATAGTTATAATATAAATTTCTATGAGAATTATGTTTTATAGGAACCCATGCAATCTGAGAAAAAAGTTATATGGTCAAGCAAATATGGATCATTTATTTGTTCATGCGGTCAAAATTGTTCTTTGTTTTTTTAAATTAAGTTATTTTTCTAAATTTATAATTTCTAAATATGTAACTATAGAATACAATTATATATTATATTATATTATATTATATTATATTATATTATATTATATTATATTATATTATATTATATTATAGAATACACTGTAATCTAAGAATACACTCTTATATTATGAGCCATGGTAGCACAAACTTAAAATCTTAAGGAACTTGAAATAAACAGCAAAAAACTAAATAAGACTTTGATCTAAAAAAGCTGAAAATTAATTGAGGGTCCAGTTAAATTTAGAATATTTAGTTTTACTCTAATATTTTGGAATTAACTATAAAAATAGCTTCTCATAGGAACCAAATTTATTTTGCCTATTTGGTTCATAATAAAGATAAGGAACTTTATAATTTTTGACTTGGACACAAGAGGAGATTAAAAATTATCAATAGAAGGGAAAAAAACCATGCCTGTTTTTGTACTGATTAAATGTGACTTAAAAATGACACAAAACATAACACTGGAAATATTAAAGCAGATCCTTGAAGATCTTTGAAGACCATTAGAAGTAAAAGAAAGGAATATAAGGGTGGTTTATTTGATCAAGAATCAAATAAGAGATTTATTTTCATATTCTGTATGGACTTGTATGATACCAAGATTAAAATGTTGATGTTTTATAGATACGTTTATAGATAAGAGATCGGATATGGGATGTAAAGATATCTGCTGATAACCTTATGGGGATGAAGACTTATTAGATTTGTCTGCACATGTTGTAATAAAGGTTGGAGGTAACTTTTTAATACATTTCTTTTTCTTTATTATATTCTTTTTCCTTTTTTCTGAACTTTTTGTTCTTTTTTAGCATTTTTTTAATTATATAAAGTTTCCATTAGTTTTACTACTGAAATTAAAATCCTTAACAAAAATTATATACAAATAAAGCAATACTATTTCAAGTCTGTCAGCACATAAATAAAGTAAAGAGTAAATAAGAAATGATGTTGGTGAAGAAGTTCCAATGTTATAACTTGATTTGACAATCATCTCCAAGTATAAAATACAAGTTAAAGCTTACTCAAATTCTCATATTAACATAAATATTCTTAAGAGATTTTTTTTTTCAAATAAAGTCATTAAATTTTACAGTGGGATTCGTTTTACTACAAATTCCATATAACTCCAATACTCACATGTTATGAAACTTGTGTTCTATACTTACTCGATGTACTTCAGAGAGATTTTTTGAGTGTGTTTTGTGGTCACTGTTGCAATATACATTTGTAATGCTGCCAATCTCAGTGCAATATCATATTTTAGCTCAGGCCCAAACCTCTCCTGAACCACATCATTACAGCTCTGTCAAAAAACCAGCAGAGGGAATATGAAGCTTTAGCATATTTTTAAAATACTGCATTATGACTATCTCTTCTCCAAAAGGCAAACTCATTATGAAGGGGAACTAACACTGCCAGATGAACTATCCATAAATAACTAGGGATAAAAAGAACAAATGTGGTATATTAAATTGATTTATCTGGAGCTCCCATAATAACTTTTATTTTAGTGTTTACAGTGCCAAGAGCAACCTATTCCAAATCAGACCCTTTCAGATTCACTGGAACTGTAAACTCCAGAAAATATAGCAGATTAAAACAATAAAAACAACAACAACAAAATCTAGCTCTTCTGTATTTCAAAATCATCAGCAGAGATGCCAAAATCCTTTGAGTTGTTTTTACTGATATTCCCATTGTAATCAAAATATTAAAAAATAATTTTAACTGCAAGGAAGCTTCATAAAAAGAACCATGCAAGTAACTTTATTGACATTTCATCAAGCTATTTTCAACTCTGTAACATACCTGTACATAGAGATATTCAAAGGCAACCACATCCCGTCGTAAAAGATCAATGGGATCCTTTGGAACAAAACTGATTCTAAACAGGCATCTCATTTTATGGGAGCTTGGTCTTTGGGTCACCTAAAGAAACAAAATACTTTCATTACAATTCAGAGGCCACGTATTCTTTCTAAAATAATTCATCTAAGGAACCCTTAGATGATTAAAGGGAAATTTAAATGAAGACACTGATCTCCAAACTGTGCAAAATAAACCATGAATTTTCTGTTTTTCTCCATATCATTTTATATTCAGTAGCCAAGGCAACGTTAATCAGAGTGTACTTAAAAATGCTTAGCCAATTCTAAGAAAAAGCAACTCAAATCAGAGAGAGGTATTCTTTATAGTATCAACCAAGGATGAAAACTTCCTAGAATCCATATGGGTCAAGAAAAAAAGAATGACATTGCTATAGGCATATACCGTACTACAGGCCATCCAACCAAGCAGACAAAATAGATGAACTCTTTGCTAATCAATTAACAAATGTATGGAGGGAACATACCACAGTAGTATAGGAGACTTTAACTACTCTGATATCAATTGGGAGACAAATTCTCTGCTGCAAGTGGGAAATTGAACAGATTCCTTGTCTTAGCAACTTAGCTGACAACTTTATCATTCAAAAGGTAGAGGAGGGAACTAGAGGAAAAGTTATACAGGACCTAATTCTTACTAATAGAGAAGAAGTGATAGAGGGAGTTGAAGTTACTACAACCTTGGGCGAGAGTGACCATGTCATACTAGAATTCAATATAATGCAAACACAAGCAACATAATATAATCCAACCAGTGTTTAAACTTTAAAAGAGCTGATTTTAAGAAACTCAGAGAGAACCTAAGAAAAATTCCATGGATGAAAATCCTAAAAAGGGGAAACAATGCAAGAGGCATGGGAAACGCTGAAAAATTTGATCATAAAAGCCCAGTCCAACATAATACCACTGAAAAAGAAAAACAAGAAACCCAAGAATAAACCAGCATGGTTGCACAAAGATCTCTCTGATAAACTGAAAGATATAAAGGATAATTTAAAAAATGGAAAGAAGACATATAACTAAGACAGAGTATCAGCAGTTAGCCCGAATCTGCAAAGATTAAGTCAGGAAAGACTCAGAATGAACAAAGACTTGCAACAAAAGTCAAAGATAATAAAATATTTCTTTCAACATATAAATAACAAGAAAAAAAAGTCAAGGAAACAGTTGCTCCACTAAAGAGAGAAGATGGCAAGGAAATAACAGGCAGTAGAGAGAAAGCAGAGCTGGTTAACACACTAGAAATAAAAATCAAAATAAGAAAGAAAATGGTAAGAGAACACCTGTCTGATCTTGATGAATATAAAACACTAGGATCTGATGGATTACATCCCAGAGTTTTGAAGGACCTGGTTGATGTTATCTCAGAATCATTGTACCATATCTTTCAAAACTCCTGGAGCACTGGGGAACTATCCAGGAAAAAAACAAAAAAGACCCCCATATCTGTGAACATCTACAGTGGAAACTAATGAAGTTATAACTAGTACCCAGCATGGGTTTGTTAAAAACAGATCATGCCAAACTAATCTTATTTCATTCTTTGACAAAGTGAATAAATTAGTAGACCAAAAAAATACTGTGGACATAGTATACTTAAGACTCCAGCTAGGCATTCAACAAAGTAGACCACAACTTACATTAGAAAAATATGGGCTAGATAGCATCCATCATCAGATGGATTTGTAACTGGCTGACAAACCATACTCAACAAGTAGTGCTTAATGATACTACATGTACATGGAGGAAAATAAGCAGTGGGGTAGCACAACATTCCATCTTAGACCCAGTACTCTTCAATATCTCCATAAATGACTTAAATGAGGGAATATAAGGGGAACTCATTAAATCTGCAGATGACACTAAGCTGGCAGGAATAGCCAACACTGCAGAAGACAAGCTCAGGATCCAAAAGGTTCTTGACAGACTTGAACAATGGGTCCTATCCATCAAATAAAATTTAATGTGGAGGCAAGCAAAATATTACACTTCGGCAGGAAAAACCAAAGGTACAAGTACAAGTTAGGCGAAACCTGGCTCAAAAACAGTAACTGTGAGAGGGACCTTGGAGTCCTTGTGGATGATCACTTAAATATGAGCCAGTAGTGTCTGGTGGCAGCCAAAAAAGCTAATATAATCTTTGGTTGAATAAACAAAATCATCTTTAAACATTCATACTGTTTTATAACACGTTAGTAAGACCACACGTGAAATACTGCATCCAGGTTTGGTCACTACATTACAAAAAAAGATGTTGAGATGTTGAAGTTGGGGTGCTTCAGGTTTTTAAGAAGAGTCCGGACAGTCACTGAAATGCTTGAGCAGGGGGTTGGACTAGATGGACTCGGGTCTCCCCATAGTCCCTTCCAGCTCGATTCTGATTGATTGATTGATTGATTGATTCAGGTGATTTGTATTTACTCAGGATAGATAGGCATTGTCTTACCAATTCCTTGCCTGTTTTGATGCATTCTTGTTCTGTCTCTCTCATTCTGCTTTTAACAAGTTGGGCTTCTTCTTTCTTTTGTGTAAAGGCAGATACAAAAAAAGTATTAAATAATTCCACTTTCTTGCTACTGCCTGTCATCTTCTTGCAATTAGCTTCCTTTAGTGGATCTATCATTTGCTTGACTTTCTTCTTGTTTCTTACATATAGAATGAAACATTTTAAAATTATTTTTACCATTTGTTGCCAGTTTAAGTCATTCTGGTTTTTAGTTTTCCTGACTCCCTTTGCAGATTTGGGCCAATTGCTTATATTGTTTTAGTTATGTGCCCATTTCCATTTGTTATAGTAAAAACAGCCACAGTTATTTGTGCATGACTGAAGGCATTATTATTGTCTTGGGATTTAGTTTTTATTCTTTTGTATGGGTACTATATTGTACTTTTAATATAAAGTATTCCTATAATCTACCTCTCTCAACCACTCCCTAACTTATTCTCCCTCCCTGTCTATACTACTCCCTTGCCCTACTACTTATGGTCATGAATGGTCGCATACACATTTCACTGCATTTAATACCATGTATATCTGTGCATGTGATGAACAAAATTTTATTTTATTTTATTTTATTTTATTTTATTTTATTTTATACCTCATCTACAACTTCTGGAGGGAGGTGGTAATAAATAGATGGATGGACAGACTGCTTGACAGACTGCCAGACTGCCTGACTATGGACGGACTGATGGACGGACTGACTGATTGACACAACTTTCAGTTGGGACTTGGCCTGAATTAAATCAGCAATCTCTAATTTAGTTGAAGCAGAACCAAGTACTTTCTAAACCATGAAATCAAGCCTGGATTGAATCTTATGGTCAGTGCATACTATTACCAAAGACTCTAAGACATTCAGCTAATGGCGAAATGAAGATACTTGTTAGATAAATGAATACTTCACAGAATTAACGAACTGAAGATAAGCACTGAAGCTTTGCTAAAATTAGTTTTAATCTACAGTCTTTTCATCCCTGGCTTGCTGTCTAATTTCTCATCCAGATGCAAAGACAATCTATGAGAAAATAGAGGCTGATTATGTCTTCAAAACACCAAACTAAGATACCAAAATAGAAGATACAATGGTCTAAATATAGAAAATCAATGTTAGAAATCAGCAAAAACTCTGCTTTGAACAAAAGCTTTCTAAGGAAATTGCTTGGAACTATGCATGCTGTACCATTTCTCGCATATGGTACAATTCTCCCAATATGCCAGATGCTAAATGATCATTTTCACAAAGTGATTTTTACAAATCAGGCTTTTTTTCCACATAGGAAATAATTAGCTTTAAATTCCTCTCCTCTCTCATTAAGAATTCTCTCTCTGAAGATGACCATCTTTACGTAATTACCAAATGAGGGAGAGAGTTTCAAAATTATTCCTGGGCAAACTGTTGGAAGAGAAAAGCAATGCAACAAATTACAGGTATTTCAGAAGATATTTTGAAGAATATTTATTCTTCAAGAAGTGAACCTTCCACAGGATGAAGCTGGCTGAGTTGATACAGAAAGCAGCAAAGCTTCCTATCAATCAGGAAGTTTTATTCAGCAGTGAGTAAGTCTGGATTGTGAATTGCAATATTTAGGATGGTGGGACGGAAAAATTAAGAATTAGGAAATAGCACCAATACTAACAATAGCAGATTATTATTTACTTGGCAGAACCCTCTGTGGAGGCACTGGGACAAAAAAAAGGAAAGAAAATTACTTAGATCATAAAATCAATTCAATGAGAGATTATAAAATATATTTCTTGACTTATCTTCTTTATTGCTGTTGATTCCCAATGCCCCTGTTGATTGTGGATAACTTATCTTGGTGCTACTTACTGTATGTTAGTGAACGCACTGCTCTCCATTTGGAGGCTGTTAGACCTAAAATATAAAAACTTCTCAATTTGAACTTCCCCATTAACAGTCATTTGTTTTTCTCATTTTTGCTGTATTTTGCTTTTGAAATGATGGAGCATGACAGAGTTAACAATGAAATCAAATCAAATCAAATAAAAACACAATTGACAGTTTGAAAATGAATCCTAAGTAAAGGTGGTTTAAAGAGCAAGGATTGCTCAAGCCTACCAGATAAATCAGCAGCAGAGGCAAATCCAGTTCAAATTGACTTACAGTAGATGAAAAGGGTAAAAAGGGAATTGGCAAATCACAAAGAAGGAAGAAGAAGAACAAAAAGTCTCGTTGCTGACCAAGCAAGGAAAAGGTCAGGCACAGCACTTCGGAGACCATCAAGAAAACACACACTGACAACTCCAGTTTTTGCAGCTAGCCATAGTCATAAACAACTGCAATTGGATGATTCAAGTGTTGGTTCAGATCCCACTCAGCTGCATTTCCCTTATTCAAGGGACTCCAGTAGGCGATGAGACAGGTGGTTTTTATTGTCTTGTAGTATAGTTATGTTTATTGCATGTAAACAGCCTTGGGCTACTTTGTGACTATATAAAATGCATAAACCATATAAAGAAATTTAGTATTGTTAATAATAAAGGTGGCGGTAATAATTTACAATAATGTTAAAATACTCAGCTTCACTGGATGCAAGCCTTTGAAATATGTCAGGAGCTGTACAGCAAAAAGCCACATAAAATGTTTTTAAAGTGAGTGGGGATGAAATTTACATTAATTATTATTACTAGTGTATTACTTTTTATTTATTTAATTATTTAGCTATTACATTTTCACACCCTTACTGTGATTCCTATCTCAGTTAATTTGTAGACTGGTTAAAAAAAATGTTAAGCTTATTTTTATAGTTTTAATTATTTTTTATAATTTTGTAATTGTAAGCTGCCCAGATTCATTGACTGAGATGGTCAGCTGTAAAAAAATGAATGAATGAAAATTGACCATTAAAAAAAGGACAGATGGATGGACTGACTGGCTAATCAACTAGATGGTCAGCTGGTTGAGGGAAATGGAATAAGATAAAATGGAAGAGTAACTAAATAATCAATATGATTTGTGTGTTTTAAAATTTATATGTGCATTTTTATAAAAAGGGCAATGTAATAACTAATTGCATATGTGCCATCAACCTAGTGTTGATACTCAATGACTACATAGAAATTTTTTCTCCATAATGGTCAACCTGGTCTTTCAGGTTTCCAATATGCACAAATTGCCTCTGTTCATGCTTCTTACATTCCATGTTCCTATTGTAACATCCTCCTTCTATCTTTACAGAAAGCAACTTTAATACTACTCAGCTTTTTAAAAAGTTTTGGAAGAGTGACTTCCTTCCTTCCTTCCTTCCTTCCTTCCTTCCTTCCTTCCTTCCTTCCTTCCTTCCTTACTTCCTTCCTTCCGTCCTTCCTTCCTTCCTTCCTTCCTTCCTTCCTTCCGTCCTTCCTTCCTTCCTTCCGTCCACTACTTCAATTATAGATCCTAGGATGGTGGAGGTGGTCTACAAATAGTAAGACAACATAAAACTATACTTTAAAAGTCCAATAACAAATTATAAATTATAAGAAAATTATATAGACATACATAAATACATACATGCAAAAGTAGACACCTGTGTCTACACATGTGTTCCCAAAGGCTTTCTTGAAAGCAAGTAAATAACCAATTTTCTCTTGGTTGCATGTAGCATTCAATGTCTCTGTATGCACAGAACCACATGGACATACTCTTTTGACTTCTTAGGTTTCAGCAATATTG